>JAGVSP010000520.1:0-168755 GCA_022494985.1 Micrasema minimum | reverse complement strand
TGTATTTTTTTTAATTTTTTTTATTTAATTTTATATTTTTAAATATGGGTCCTCAAGTTTGGGAGGTCATTGACCCTATGACCTATAGGGGTAGCCGCCAATGAATATTAATTTAGTCAATGGTTTGCCCACCAAGCGTGTTATTATTATTTGTATGAAACCAGTAGCACAGGTTTGTTTCAGAAGTTCATCCCATTCATGACTTGAACATTTTGTTAAACGCCTAGATATTATGTGATATAATATCACTCATATTTCTCACAATACAATCTATACTTTTAAACATAAATTAATACTTTAATCGTATATTTTTTATTTTTATCTTCTTTTTCTTTTATTTTCTTTTATTGGATTTTAAAATGTTGCTTGCCTATTTTACATTAGTGTAAAAAAATCTTCGTTTATTTTTTAAAATGTATTTTTGATGTATATATTTCATCATCATCATGCCATATCCGCTCCCTATGTGAAGCATATGGATTCCACACCTAGAGATTCCAATCTGGAGTCTTCGAATCTACTATTAGACCACGACCCGGTTATATTATATAAAATATATTTATTACGCTTTATGCAGGTACGTAGGTACCTACTTACCTATTTATATTTAATCCGTTACTTTTCTTATAAATGATTATAAGTGTTTAAAGTTTATGTTTATCGAGTTACCCTTTCATAAATAACCCTATATTATACGCCCCTCTTTACCCCGACATGCGACAATATGGTTGTGGGTACTTCATAATAATGCATACACAGTAAATGTATTTACATGTGTCTTTATTTGGTGAGTAATCGGTGTTTTCGCGTACAATGCTTGTGTAATCGGCTCCCCCTGTATACCTGTATATTGTATAATGTGATACAAGTAGGTAATCATTATTATCACCACCACCACCACCACGTACACACCCTCACCCCCTCACACACGCGATATTACACGAGTTTATTGAATAAACGCTACATAAATTATTCCATTATTCTTCTATTTCATATTTGATAAACCGTGTTAGAAAAAATCACTTTCCCTATACTTATAGCGTGGTGGGATTCATATATAAATTATGATTAAATAAAACAATGTTATGTGTTACTATTAATTGGTTTATTCTATAAAAATAGAATTTACCTACACTACCTGGTTTCGGGAGTAAAGTTCTCCCATCGACTGGTGAAAAGACACTAAATTAGAATATAGATGTTATACGGAAAAATATAGAAAAATTAAATTGCAATATGAAAAAATCATATATTTTTTACGATAAGTAAAATAATAAAAACAAACTGGCTCTTAAATAATAATCGGCGTGCATGCATGAAAAGATGCATGAATGTGGAGCAAGGGAAGTGTGTCAGGGGTGCTATGGCGGTGTATCCTCTGTGCCTACCCCTTAGGGGAACTGGCGTGATGGTTAATTAGTTATTTAGTTGTTTATTTTTCTGACAGCTTTAGTTATCACGAAAAATAAAAAAAAGTGAAAATAGAGAGCTTCTTTCATACATTTTTTTAATCTGTAGACTGTCTTTGTTGTATTATTATATATTGGAACTTATAAAAAGTCGCTACATGAATCTTGAATTCTACTTCATCGTCATTTACAATTGTTTAAGTACATTTCAAAAGTGATTTTTCGTTTTAATATGGCGTTTTGCCCTAAACAAGGTGGGGACATTTTATTTTCGTTACACTCTACATTTATATTATTTGCATAAATAAACAATGGAATATTCAATAAATATTTTGTTATTCGTCAAACGCTATGGAATCATGTGTGACCACTGCAAGTGTGTTACCTAGCGCGCGATGTGTTGATTGTAAGAAGCAATCTATAATAATTAAGTGGACGTTTAAGGAGATTTGATTTAGGTTCCAGATGCGGCGGGATTCGCCCTGAAAACGTCTCGCTCTGTAATCCCATAACGAAATCGTCTATCTCCACCAGACATCTGTTGGAAGATTTATATGCGAGTAATGTGATTGAATTGAATATGATAAATCATCTCCATATATATATCACTTGCTTTTACACATTTTATTCGTTCGAATCAGACCGTGAACGTTTCTTTTTATTCTATTAGATAAAAGCCCTGATTACAATTATTATTTTCGTTTGCTTGCAAATCAACATATTCTAAAACTATTGTTAATTTACAACGCCAAGGTGCTTTAATTTTTACTACTTAAGTTCAAGGAATAACCACCCCCCTCCCACATATTTTTTTTGGTATTTTTGTGTCTTCTTGAATTTGCCCTGAAACATATTCCACATTATACATTTCTGATCTAGTTGATTATAGTTGCGTACATTGATTTAGATCTGCCTTGCAGAGTAAATTATTTAGAAAAAGTAATGACACGAAGATTCCGCACCTCAATACACTTACACGGGTCGACCTATCAGAGCCCTTCGACTGCCGGCAAGCATCCGCCCACACACCGCAAAAGGTATGGGCTAAATATAGGGTTACAGTAACAGTATACAATACTAACCCGTTCCTTACGAGGAGCGTTCATGAATTTTACCATGCATCTAAAATGACTTTTTTTTTTTTCTTGTGGACGGGCTGTTGGGTATTATTTAAGAAGAAAACTTCTTTTGAATAATAATTATTTTAGGCTATGTAAACAAATATAAATAAACACTTACATGTGGAAAGATACACCATCTTTTTTGTTAATTTTATCCGTACGGTTTTTACGCGGTTTCACTACACAGGAAAGCATTTCGGAATGTTTTCTGAACGTCCGACTCGGCCGGCGGTTGAAGAAATACTGAATACGCGTCTGGCGGAGTTGGGGGTTTTGGCGGAGTTGAAGTGTCATTCATTTTTTGGGTTCAGTTCAAATCTAAGTGTATTAATAAATCAATTGTTGGATATAATAAATAAGTTGCTTGTTTTGTGCGAATAATTACATTGGTATCTCGAGTAATACCTTAAATACTTGTAACATGTAAAGCAATCTACATAGGACATTATTTGCTCGCGAGTGCAGTGTGAGAGGTGTGGTGTTCCCGCTTTAGTTGTAGTTGACATCTCGCGAGCATTAGTAGAGCGGGTAGGTACTTGACAGCGGACAGATAAATACATCATTATGTTGATATGATTGTTGTTGGCAATACCGGGCCGCATTCTCGCCACTCTAATTGGCCTAGTGTCGGAATGCTCGCGGCTGGAGTTTCTAGGCGAATTATCTCGGCCGCTCTTGCTGGGACGCGGGCGCGGACGGGGCTGATGTATGACACTTTCTACCTCCACATTCACCGCGGATTACTATACAGAAGACAAGGGTACAGCCGAGTGCCTTTATATTCCACTACGGCACATTACTACAATAGAGTTATATCGCTTTTTCTTCTACCAGCCCCCGGCTCTCTCACTACCTGCATCCATATGCTCCACCTGGAGAGCGATTAGGAAAAAGCAGAAAACTGTACAGTTTCTTGTGCAGTGCAAACTGTCCCGACTGTCAAACCGACCTGACAGTTAATGTTTTTTTATGTAAAATTTTAAGCAGATATTTATATCTACATATATATTGAATGCTTTTATAAACGTAAAGAACAAAAAATAACATACCTATTTACATTATTAGCTATATTGACAATTTCCTGTGTTATAAACATACGATAATATCTTACGATCGCGCTTAATACATATACATATTTAGCTCAGTCTTCTGACAGACTATAGGTACAGTTTTCTGAACAAGAAATTGTACAGTTTTCGGTCCCGTTACCAAAATCATATACAGGAGAAAATTATTATCATCATACCATATCCGCTCCCTATGTGGAGCATATGAATTCAACAAAGGTGAAAATGGTTATTCTAAAAAGTATGCTAAGAAATAATATTTGCCTAGTGCTTCTATACTGTTTTGTGGTACTGGTAATAAAATAACTCGCCTTATGCAATCACAGTGAAATAATTCTACTCCTATAAGTTTCCGTGTTCTCCATACTTATTCCGTTTTGAAAAATCACTCAGTAATGTAATCACTTAATAATAAATAATAATATATTATGTACTCTAACCACTAACGATGTTCAATTTCTCAACACATTATTAATTTAATTAGACTCTAATTATTTTTTAGAATGTATTTTGCGCGTCTTACGAAAGCAACAACGGATTATGATTAGCTCCTCATAAATTGGAAACGCAGTGAAGGATAAAAATCTAGTAGCGAGATTAAAACATTTGGTATCCCATCCGATTTTCCCGTTATTGAAAACATTGTAGAAAAAATCACGGCATTGCATAGGCATAAACACAATTATTTACAATTTTATTTATAATTAATTTAAAGGTGGTATTTCAAAACTTTATTTTTTCACATTAAATTCTTATCATGGCATTTTTTTTTTTAATGTTTAAATGTCAGATGAGAAGATGTATGAATGTGGAGGAAGCAAAAGAAGTGTGCCGGGACAGAGTGGTGTGGCGTTCTATCCTCTCTGCCTACCCTTTCGGGGAAATGGCGTGATGGTTAGTTAGTTAGTCAGATATAATTTTTAATAATTTAGTTGAAAACTGGTAATTATTTGATGACCCCTAAATAATTACTCTGTAGCCTCTAAATTCGTGTCGGTGGGTGGGGGGGGGAGGCATTTAAAAAATGCGAAATAAATAACAATTTGTGCTTGAATTATATCTATATAACACATCTACATATTTCGATAATTTACATCCTAGAATGCACTCATTATTACATACAAATCAATTAACTTTTCTATCAGTTAATTCATCGTAAAAAGGTAATATTTTCAACGAATAATATTACGTAGCCATCAACTAAAATACTTCGTTAAAAGTTTAGAGTTATCTTTTCAGTAAGTATTCGATATTTCCAGTTCGCTAACTCCAATAGGCGTCTACAATAATCTTGGTTGGTAAAGGGAGCCGTAATAAAATTGTTTCTATCCCTATTGAGATACAAAACATTAGGGTATTTGTTTTGTATAGCTACCGGTACGATGAAAGCATTACTTTGTAAAGGCCGCGGATCGATCACGAGAAGAGAATACTCTACTCACTGCTTTTACTGACTTTGTATCGTGATGCTACGACTAACCACTGCTGTCGAGGGAACGTATTATTAGGTACGGGAATATTACAAAGTTCCACTCAACGCTGAAATGCTGACCTATCGTACCATTATCCGTTTATGGATAAATTATCCGTTTCGTTTTCGTTTATCAGCTATTGAATAATGCAAATGAAATATCCGATCTTCATGTTTCTTAAAAGTTTCAAGGGATTACAAAAGAACTTTTAAAGTATAAACGTATACAGGGATTTCACTGATGAAAACCTAATAACACGTTTAATCTAAACTCATAGATTTTTTTTGTAATACCGTAAACCTACATACATTATGGGTGGTGGCCCAGTGGGTAGCGTCGCGGTCTCTGAGTCCAGAGATCGTCGGTTCGAATCCCCACTTCGACACGACTCGATTCCTATTTTCAAGGACAAGCCGCTTAGGCTTTATTGAAAATAGTATTTACAAATTGAAATATGTGCAAATATCATAAGATTGCATAGATCTCTTTTTGAAAATTAAAAAAAATAAAAGTATTTTAATTAAGTTTCTTTAGAAGTATTACCCGTTTTAACAATTTATAATTTATTTTAAAATTTATTTATGATAAACGAGAGAAAACCTGGCGAAATAATCGTACCTCTAACTTAAACCAATGGCAATTTAACACTCGTGGATACAAATACGATGCATATTAAATCAAGAAATCTGAATTAAAATAAAAACAATAATGACTCCATCAATGTGAGGCGTAACGAATCACATCACTAAAAATACGCGCGCAATTACTGCTATTAAAATTCAATCAAGCCACAGGTAGTAAAACTACAATACTGAGAGTATTGTATGGCTATTTTACTGCTTTCAAACAATCGTGTTACGTTTATAATGCTTTTAACACTAAAATCGAGAATGCGAAGAGACGATAGAGTCGCTATAAACGATAAAACTATTACCTATCTTATAATTCTGTGTTTTCAGCATAAAGTGACTTGGCTTTTATAAAACACTATTCAAATGTGTTGATTGATATCTCAGTAGGTAGGTAAACATTAAATATATCAACGAGACTCTTGCTCTATCAAAGTGGATATAATAATTACGTTTTTGTTGTTGGTTTTAAGATTATGAATTTTTATTATATATAATTTAAAATCATTCACTTAATTATTATACAGGGTGTAACAAAACTCGATGTACAAGCGGGAAACCAGTGAATCTACATACCTAATATTTGGAGTCGATTTTGTAGAATAAAATCTTTTGATTTGACCCTTAGTTTTCGAGAAAATTGAGTATGAAGTTGATTTTTTTTCGATTTTTTTTTGCAAATTGTTATCAGATATCATGTCTTTGGTCAAATAAATACTATCCATAAAGAAAACAAAATTAAAAAGCGCGTTTTAATAAGAATTTGAGCAATTTTACTTAATCATACTTGTGAAAACTTTTGTCGGAAGAAAAAAAATTTCAAGCTCAGATCAAAAAGTCATATTACACAATTGTCTCTAAATACGATGTAGATTCACCAGTTTTCGGGTTGTACGTCGAGTTTTGTTACACCCTGTATGGTGGGTTCTGAAAAGAGGAACCAAATAGTTAAATCAAAAAAATATTTATGCCATTCTTTGACTCGTGAATTGAAATACAAGCATGGTTTTACAAATAAACTACATATATACAATAAGGACGCAACTATTGGAGTTTTGCTTCCTAGACAACTTTTATTAACTTATACAATATATTATTATGTAGATATATATATATGTTTATGGTATTCATGTTCACACGTCAATTTACTGATTTAGATTTCGACTCATGATTTCATGCTCTATAAGGATAAAAGTAACGCTGTTGGTCACTGATTTGAAACAATATGTGTTTGTATTTTGTATTATCATAGTGTCCTAGTAGTCCTCCATTGTGTCTTGTGTCCACTGTATCTTGTACTGTACATCGCCGATCGCTCATCGTGTGACGCTCTTGCGGTTAAGATTCTTCATTCAATAATAATATTTCAGCGCCTAGTTTTTATAACGTTGTCGAGTATATTTCCCTTTGTGTCGTTGAGCACAAGTTAGTGATACACAATACACAATACAATGGTTTGACCTCGACATTTGAATGTCGTTTCTCACTCAAATTGGGACTATTTGTGTGTCCTGTCTCCTGCCTGCTAAAAAGTATAATAATATTGTATGTGTCATATGCAAATTAGGCCGCTTCGGTTTATTGCGACAAGTGTGTTTTTTCCCTCTTTTTATGTAAATATTACTCGAGTAAACACAGCATTCACAACATGTTTCTCAGATATTTTATCTTACAATGCTAACTTTATAACATATTATCGCGTAATATTATGAAATAATATTAAGTGCTTAAATAAATATTAAAACGGTATGTCTAGACTTTTTTTTTTAGTACTAACAACAACGAGATATTTCTTTCATTCGTCCGGGGAAGACAGCTTATCTGATACACCAATTTAACTAATTTCTTCAAATTGCAACAAACTTTGTCAAATCACTTGATTAGGTACTGACCATTGGCGGCTACCCCTATAGGTCATAGGGTCATTGACCTCCCAAGATTGAGGACCAAAAAAAAAAAAAAAATAATAAAAAAAAAATTAAAAAAAAAAAAAATAAAAAAAAAAAATTTATTACTTCATCCACCTACATAAAAATACAGTAGGTCAAATATATATCACCATAAAAAAAACTCTTTATTCAAACAATAAAAATAATATATGAGTTGAAATATCAACTCGCGGTCAAAAGTTATTTTGACCGCGAGTTGCTGGAGAGAAAAACGGCCAATCCTATACAAAAGATTACGTGTCAAATTTCTTGTTGATAATTTCAGTACTAAAAAATAATACGGCTATGGGTCATTGCCGGCTATGAGACAGACAGACATGCAGTTAATGAAAATAAACGAGATGCGTATAGTTATACTGGAACATCTAATTAACACGTGTAATATTTTAGGTTTGTCCTTGGTTTGTCTCAAACAAAGACGCATTGTCATGTTATGTTTATCAGTGGTTGATCTTTATAGTTTAATATATATTTAGTTCTTGGCATCATCTGAATCATATCTGTCGCGTTTGATAAAAAAGGATTGGTTTCATGTTTTGAATATTGATTAATTTTGATATCGAGTAGAAAAAAGTGAAAGTTATTTTTTTATTATATTATGATGTATTCAGGACTATTAGAAATACCGTTTAGTGTTTGTAGTGAAAACCCGAATAACCTAATTGAGTAACATTGCGGATAGGTACTTTAAAGTGGTAGATATATAATTAATTAAATAATAATGTTTTATATGAATATTCAAGATGAATTCCGTTAGTGAAATTTTTAAAGAAATAGCATCAAACTCATTAAACTACGAAAAAAGAGTTCAAATTAAAACAATAGGACGACCATTACCTGTCTTGAAAATAATGCAAATAACGAAAGAAAAAAACAAAGATATAAAAATTGAGTATTTAATTTAAACTAAAGTATAAGTTTAACCAAAAAATGTATTTGTGCATTGAAATGGATCCATATGAATGTAAGTAACCATTTTTTTGTTTGCGTATACTCAATGCGGATTTCTTAAATATAAGAAAAACATTTTTTTTTTGAATGACCCCCCTGATTTGAACCCCTTTAGCCGCCGCTGGTACTGACCTATGTCCTTTTCCTCATTCTCCAACAAACTAACGTCATTTAATATCTACCTAATTAATTCGATTAACTGTAGCTTCATCGTGTCAGTTTAATGGAAATGACATTGCAAGCGAGACGACTCTAGACTGCATCATTCGATGTTTTAATACTCCAGACAGCCTGATTTGAAATTAATTTTTTGGTACGATTTGGAATGGGAACTGGAAACATTAGCACAATTAGCTAGCTTCTCTTCCACATAAACATAATAGCGAGTGAACTGTTGCAATACATACTATGAACATTATGCAGTAGTTGACTACAATTTGATGGACACTAATTTGCTATTACAAGTCGTGAATACCGCCTGATCCTTTGCCGATCAATTACCGGACACCTCGTGATCCCCGCACCTCCACTCCCCGCCGCCATTATGGTCCCCAATTTACACAATCATGTTCTCCCCTCTGTGATACCTTTCCCACATTATGTGATATCGAGTGAATCAATTTGTTAACATCGTGTTTTCTACAGTTTAGGTACAGCTTTTACATAAACCTCATTCCGCTGCATTATATCCCTTTGTCGTATCATATTATTTCCCATTCAATTTCCTTTTAAATGCTTACTGAAAATAGAAAATACCAAATAAATACATACAGTGTTTTTAATAATTTAATTATGAATGGTGATTGGAACATGGCATTTTTTGATTCGGCCTAATTGTTTTTATAGAAATTAAACCATCATCTCCACAGTCGTAGATTTCACCAGCAATAAAGCTCTTAACATCATACTATTTAAATGCTATATTTTAATGCTTATTTTGACACTTATAAACACCTCAGTGCGCAAAGGTGCTCCCTTATAAGTTGCACAATTCCCGATTCTGTGGTTGCCCAGTTTACACCCGCGCTGTGCAAGGCAAAGAGTATAATACGTCGGACCCTCCACCTAATGGTGCATAAGCACACCAAGTAAAGGGCGTGCATTGTTTATTGCATTCCTTCTGCTTGTATCCACTATCTTCCCTACCGCCACCGTAGATAATAAGTTAGTGAGATGTATTTGATTGAGTGGCGAGTGTTGGTTATTGGTGGTAAGTGGCGACTGGGTTCTTGTTTGCTGATTCTGCCCCCGCCCGGCGCCCTCCCCCACCCGCCCCCAACAAAATAATCATGTCTGTCCGCTCGCGACTTTTTGTATTGCGTAAACTGCATTCCGATACCCGCTCTGTCCTCCAACCCCCAGTACTGTACTCTCTACTCTCATTGGAGAATATATATTATGTTATTATCTCGTCGTTTCACTTCTCCCAAATTACAGCCACCTACACTGTACACTGTTTAACCAGCGAATCAATCCACCTTTCTCATCACTTTAATTTACTTTGAAAAATCATAAACTATAATTTGTTTATCTAATTATTTAATGGATCCGCGTTTTAATGGTCCCGTGATAGGATTTAGGATCTTTATGATTCCCTTTTTTTAAATAATCTAAATTAGGTGATTAATTTATCTAAAATTCGAACTACCGCCGATTTACGATAGCGTTTTTTTAACAATAAATTAATGAATAATTACTTTAAATACATGTTGTGTATGTTTTACAATTATTACTGTTTACGTTTTAACCGGGCTGTGGTATATTGGTTAGAATCGAGATTGCGGTTTGGAATTCCTGGGCTCGAATCCCGCTTCAGCAAATCTTGTTTCCTACTTTCTGGCGCAGTTATTTCCGACCGTTTGAAATGAATAATAAAAACGCTAATGTTTGTGTTATTTTTTTATCATTTAATATGGGAATCTGTGAATAAATCCTTTTATTTTGTTGTGTTTAAGCTTTTGGCGCAAGACACGCGTTTAGTCTGAGAATTACTACGTAAATTTAGTAGACTACAACTTGATGCATTTACACTTTATACTAATCAATAATATAACCCGCCGTAAATTGTACATACCTACCTACTACCTACATTCAGTTTGCTGGAAGCTATTGCCGCAGCTGGAAGCAGTAAAGTAACATTGCATTTTTAATTTAGAGGGCAATGTAATGCCAGCGGATACGAAAAAGGGTTTCATTTTTGGTTGTAAAACGCTTTCGGCCAAGTATGCATTGGTTTTTGGGGGGTTTGGGGGGGGGCCCTGGGTAAAGGTTTGAGGTAAAAACTTGTCTTTCCCTTTTAAATTTTTTGAAGGGAGATTTGTTTTTTTTAAAAAAAATAATTTCGTGAAAAAACAAATATTGCCCCAAAATTATTTTTTTTAATTTGTTATAGAAGGGTGATAAATAAAACCCTTTTTTGGGGTTTTTTAAAAATTTTTAAACCCCCTTTCAGGGGCCCCTTTTTCCCGGTAAAATTGAAATTTTTTATCCTGTAATAAATTTTTGTCGGGGGGAAATTTAATTGAAATAAGGCAATTTTGCCAATTTTTACAAACCCCAAGAGAAGAACCTTTTAAAATTATTGGGAAAAAACCCAGAGGATTCCAAGATTTTTTAAATGAAATTTTCAATTAAAATTTTTTTTTTTTTTAAATTTATTAAAAAAAGCTTTAAAATTTTTTTTGGTATTAATTTTTTAAAAAAAAAAAATTAAAATTTTTAATCAATTTAAAAATTAACCCCTTTTCCCCTTTTTTTCCTGCAAAAATAAAAAAAATTTTGGGATTTTTCTTTTAACAACTTTTTAAAGGTTTGGAAAATGGGAAAATTCCCCCGGGGATTTTTTTTTAAAAAGTTTGGAGAGGAATTTTAAAAATTTTTTTTTTAAATTCCCCCAAAACCCCAAAAAAAAAATTTTAAAAAGTTAAAAATTTTTTTTTAAAAATTTTAAAAAATACCTTGATCTAAGGGTTTTTTTCTTTTAAAACCCCCGTACCCTTCTATTTTTGCTTTTTAAAAAGCTTCTTTGAAAAAAAAGGGTTTTTTCCTCCCTAAAAACGTTTTAAAGTAAAAAGTTGGTGGGACGGTAATTTGGGCCCCGGAGCAAGTTTTTACTTTTTGTTACAAAATTTTTTTCGGGTTTTTTGTGTTTGGCGTTTGGGGACGTTTTTTTGGTAAAAAATTTTTTTAAAAAACCCCCTTTTGCCCAAATTGCAAAAAACCGTTATTTACTAATGGTTTTACCCAAAAAAAATTTTTCTTTAAAAAGATTTATTATAATTTAAAAAAAATTTTAAATATATTTTTTTTTTAGTTAATGTTTTTTTAAAAAAAAAAAATTTATTTAAAAACGTGGCCCCCTTTGTAGGGTGATAAAAAGGTCAGCCCCAAAGAAATAAAATTAAATTTTTTAAATGGGGTTTTTTTCTTTTTTGGCGATTTTCGAAAATTTATGGGGCCCCAAAAATTTTTAATCAAAGGGGAAAAAAACCAAAAAAAAAGGAAGATTTTACACTAAACCTTCTGCGGATTTTGGTAGGGCCAAATTATTTTTTGCTACTTTTCCCAAAATTTGGGTTTTAAGTTGCTTTTCCTTTAGAAAAAAAGTAAAAAAAAATCTTTTTAAAAATTAACAGTAATTTAATGTTTTGCGGTTTTTTATTTTTTAAAAAAACCCTGTTTTACCCCTTTTGTTGTCCCTTTTGAGGTTCCACACCAAAAAAACATTTTTTGTTAAAAAGCTCGAAATTAGATAGACGCCATAATACCTAAATAACGACCCCGTTATTGGCTGGGAAAACGGCGTATACTAATTTAAAATATATATAATAAACAGACATAATAAGAATTAAAAAAAAAAAAATAAAAATATATACCATACATAATATATAAAATCAACCATCAAAAATTTAAAAAAAAAAAATTGACCCCTGCCCAATCATTCTAGAATCATCCGACCGACCAAAAATTCATATCATCTGCATCAGAACTACTAAACGAAGACTGTACCGGTGACGTATCGAGACCTTTGGTTCAGCCGCCGGCATGTACTCTAATTTCGACATCCCCCCCCCCCTGAATTAATGCACTATCGTCGATTCGCTTCCAGACATTAGGAAAATGAATTAATTAATCCAAGTAAATTGCAATAAACGCATCATTATCATGGGATTTCGGACTTTTTGATGACTAATGTAAATCCACGACTAGTAAGTTTTCGACTATTTCGATGATAAATGTAACACCACGCAAACGTAAGTTTTCGACTTTTCGATGACTAAATTTCGTTTTCGATGACTAAATGTAAAACACGCATAATAAGTTTTCGACTATTTCGATGACTTAATGTAAAACACGCGTAATAAGTTTTCGACTATTTCGATGACTAAATGTAAAACACGCATAATAAGTTTTCGACTATTTCGATGACTAAATGTGTAAAACACGCATAATAAGTTTTCGACTATTTCGATGACTAAATGTAAAACACGCATAATAAGTTTTCGACTATTTCGATGACTAAATGTAAAACACGCACAATTAGTTTTCGTCTATTTCGATGACTTAATGTAAAACACGCATAATAAGTTTTCTACTATGTCGATGACTAAATGTATTACACACATAATAAGTTGGTGTTTCCCCGCCCCCAGATGGCCCGCAGCGCGTCGTCGTCCAGCTGCTGCAGCAGCGCGCGGTCGTCGTGCGGCTCCCGCGCCGCGCGCACCGAGGACAGCGCGGACGGCGACTCCAGCTCGGGCGGCTCCAGCGGCGCGGCGCTGGCGGCCGCGTGCTCGCTGGAGCTCATCGACGAGGAGGCGCTCGCCGCGCTGCTGCCCGCCCGAGCAGCAGCCGTGCGCCGCCGCCGGCTTCGGGGGCTTCGGCCAGACCAAGCAGGAGAATGGTAAGCTCTCTGAATCACACTGAATCTACTATGCACGAGGTTGCGGGTTGTGGGGGTTCAAAATTAAATATTTATTTTATGCATGGTGTAACAAATCTCGACGTACAAGCGGGAAACCAGTGAATTTAGAGAATTATAGATTTTATACAATTAATTTGAATAAATTTGACCCTTAGTTTCCGAGCAAATTGAGTATGAAGGTTTTTTTCGATTTTTTTTTGCAAATTGTTAACAAATATCATGTATTTAGTCAAATTAATACTATACGTAAAGAAAACAAAATTTAAAAACACGTTTTAATAAGAGTGTGAGCAATTTTACTTAATCTGCCATACTTGTGAAAACTTTTGTTGGAAGAAAAAAAAAAATTTTCAAGCTCAGATTAAGAAGTCTTTTTTTTTTTTTTTTTTAAATTAATTTATTTTCAAAAGAAAATTTTTTGTTTACAAAGAAATACAATAAAAACACATATACATTAGAAAAATAAACAAAATCCCACCAAGGCATAGCCTGTTTGTGGGTATACTGTGAAAGTCAATGAATGTGTTCACACTCTTTCAAGCAGTATGCACGAGGCAAAAGAGAAAAAGATAATTTAAAAAAATACAAGATATTGATATTACACAATCGTCACCAAATACGATGTAGATTCACTAGCTTTCGGGTTGTACATCGAGTTTTTTTACACCCTGTATACATATGTCTAGTAATTTTATGCTGAGAATATTACTTTTTACTTATATTGATTCTATTTGTGAAAACCTTGGTTTTCCTTTAATTTATAAATAAATACATGTAATAAAAAGATCAAAATACACTGCACTGGTGTAACTACTACCTATGTACCATTAGGTGTGGATAAGAGGATGAATGAAGGAATTTAGCCTCCAACTGGTCCTATTTAATTTATGGTTTTATTGAACAGATGGCTCCAGCAGCGAAATGGAGCTTCCCCTCAACTCGTCAGCGCTGCCATCCGCAGGGCCGGGGACAGCTCGAGCTCCGACGCCGAGAGCCCCTCCCACCACCCCTCCCACCCGCCCAGCTCCTACGCCTACGCCTCTAGCCTGCTGCAGCAGTTTGTGGCCAAGACCCAACTCCTCAGCCACACCCCCTCCGCCATCGCCTCCATCGACAAGGTCGCCCTCCCGGATGTCCTCAGCTGCCCCATCCCCGGGATAGCGCAGAGCTTCCTGTCCCCCGACAACTTGGCCATTGCTAACCAGCACCTGAGCCCTCAACAAACTGAAGAATTAACCCAAATCAACAAGGACCTGGAAGAAATCACTTCTGTTTCCAACAGTGTTCAGATATCTTTTCCTAATCCACCTTGTCTGGATGATTGTGTCGATAATAGTCAATTTATGCCTCTGGACATTGCGGGCTCTAGCGCTAATGTTGAATCCAGAAATATCGGCAGTGCGCAGGTAGATATGTTAAACTCATCGTGTTTTGTGAGAAGTGGACCAAAGGCTGATAGTAATAGTACAAATTTTAATGAATCTCGAGAAAATGAATGCAAAACTAGTTTTATCGATGTAAAGCGCAAGCGTGGGAGACCTAGAAAAGTTAAGGAAGAACTGAGTGTTAATCCGAAGATACCTATTAATGAACTTAGCGACGTTAATAACATAGTGGTTAACGAATTCTGTCACGACAATGATCCTCCAAATGTTTCTCCAGACTCGGGAATATTGTCAAATCACAACTCTCCAGCACATTCTCCTCACCGGAGAGTTGATTCTGATGAAAGTTCTCACAAAACAAATAAGAACAAATCTCCACTCAAAAGTAGTCCCATCGATAAACGAGGCAGTCGATCTAAATCAAAATGTAGAATCAATATCGATAGGGACCGATCATTATCCAGTGAAGCTAGTGTTAGAAGAAAAAATATAAACCTCCCCGAGAGAAAGTGTACCAAAATAGAAACCTCTTCGCCTATTCCAAAATCAGACTCATCAAAATCCGATCGCAAAAAGAGTGAAAATAAGTTAGATATCGCTGTATTAGATAGAATGTTATATGCAACTGATAGAGTACTTTATCCGCCCCGTAGAAAAGTTGGTAGGCCTCCCCAAAATAAAGCCAACGCTGTGAAGAAAGGCCCTGGACGGCCTCCCAAGAACAAACCTCCGCCAGATTCTGGAGACAGCGACGAAGATATTCCACCGAATAGAAACGTACTTTCTGAGGTTTACGCCAAAAGAAAAGACTTGAATAAGCTGGCCGCGATGCCCAAGAAGAGCGGAAAGAGTCTCAGCAACTGGAGAGATAATCAGAGTGATCACGAGACCCAGGCTGATGAACCACTGGATCCTACTTGGAGAGAAATAGACCTTAATCCCAAGTACGGAGACATTCTTTCTGGATATAAAAGTGACCACGAAGTCAAAGCATACAAGAGCTGCAGTAGACTTATTGAGTCTGGGTATAAAAGTGACTATGGATTTAAATCTGGATATAAAACTGATCACTGTTGTAAATCTGGTTACAAGAGCGACCATAAATCTGGTTACAAAAGTGACAAGTCAGGGTACAAAAGTGATCATAGTGTAAGAAATTTAAGAAGAAAAATGAGGAAATTAAAAAAATCGAGATCTGTTAGAGATAGAAGCTATTATAAAAACCAAAAATATTTTGTTTCTGATCAAGAAATATTACTTCTCGCCAACAAAACTTTTAGTTGTTTAACTCTCGGACACAGCACAAGTGACTCAGATTCGGAATGCAACTTACAAAATTCTCACTTACCCTCAAAATTCACAAACAATAGAGAATCTACCCTCGCTGCCTCCAAGCTCACTTTTGGCGCTACCGGTCGACTAAATTTGGGACTTTTTCCACCTCAGAATAATATTGATTTGTTCGCCCCGGCTCCGGTGTTTAGCAATCTGGGTTCTAGATTCTCTTCAAATATATTTAATCACAGTCATTTATTTAATAGCACAAACAGACTCGGTTTTGCCAAAACAAACAAACAGTATTTTGGGTCACCATTTTCTTCATTTACACACAAATTTGCCTGCCCCCCTATTTCTACTACAAGGGGCGATGGCTTATTCAAAACAGCCACACTATCAGCAATTGGAAGAGACATTTCCAATAATAATAATACTCCGAAACAATCATGTCGCAACCTTTCGCCTAAGGGTAAAAAGTCACAGAAAGTAGTAGAAACCGTTTGCCCTGTTTTCAAAAAAGAAAAATCACCTTTGCCGATTATTGATTTGTTTCAAAAGTCTCAAAGTGCTTATGTTCCAAACAAATCTCTTTCGAAGAATGTATTTTTGAATCTCAAGAAACCCAAAAGAAAACGTCCTCTCACTGGAAGAAACATAAAAATCACCTTGTAATTTCACCAGCCAAATCACGTGTCATGAAATCAAGCGGAAGATTATCCAGAATGTCCAGCAGAAGTAGTATAGACTCGAGACATCACAGGCACAAGTTAAAGAAAATGAAGAAGCAACGACGGTCAAGATCGGCATCGCGTAGCAGAGATGCTTGTAATAAATCCTTATCTAATGCTGTTGATATCAAATTTGGGCAAGAAATGGAAAACCTTATTACTCACTTTGTCAAAATGTGTCATTCGGCCCCCAAAATTGTTTCCCAGCAATCTTCTAAAAACTCTGGTGATAAAGTCGTACCTGAAAATATATTGAAATGTGTGAAACGTACTTCGAAGAAGCGTAAAGGACAAGATAATCCTGAAGTCGTAACAATGATCTCTAAACGGCGCCATAAAAAACAACTACAAGAATCTCAAACCAAAGGTGGTAAGGATAAGGATACGAGTGCTAATGAACATAAACTTCCTCTGAAGAAAAGGCATTATCATATAAACTCTTCAACAAATAATACACTTAGTCTTAGTCTAGTTGCCACTGAATTTTCGGATGATCTCAAAACAGAAAGTTCCAAAAATTCCGACGCTTTCCTCTGTACTGAATCCAATTGCCTGGGAGATCTTAAAGATGAAACTGTCAAAGAAAAATCTACCGTTACTCCAAAAGCCGGAACCAAAACAACTAGTGCTGGTGAACCCAAAACAAAAAAGGATGTTGTACTTAATAAAACTTCAGAATGCAGTACAAACAACGGCAACCATGAATCTAGTAAAGGAACATCAACTTCCACTACTAGTCCTTTATTGTTAGATATTGATGAGAATGCTGACAGTTGTAACAGCAGAATATCACCAGCTTCTACAGGAACTGATGATGACTTAAATATTAAAAAACCTACTGGTGAACATTCGGAATTCTCCAAGAAAATCTACGAGACCTCTGAAAAACTAAAAGCTGTCAATAAAATGGTTCATGATTTGGAAAAATGTTTGCCAAAAACTAAAGAAAGTGAATTATCGAAACAAGATACAAATAAACTAGCCGTTCAAAAATCAGACAACCGAAATTCTGCAAATTCCACATCAGTTTCTTCTTCGAGTAATAATTCAATTGGTACAAAAAATTCTCCTCCTATTGTAACCCCGAAGAAAAGACATCGCTTAGAAACTGATAGATTGGCAAATTCAAGTCTTGATCTTGTTGTTCAAAGTTTATCCAAAAAGCTTTCCGAGGATAAAGCCTTATTTATTGATAAAAATAATTCAGAATCATCAAACAGACATTTAGATATATCTAGTAGCAAGCACCAAGATGATAGTAGTTCTCTGAACACAAGTGATGATTCTAAAAATGATGATATTTCTCCAGAGTCCCAAAAAACACATCCTTCTCGTAATAGTAAAATTGCGACGGCAACTCCAAAATGTGAAATAATCACACGAAAGAAGAATAGGTTAGAAGGTTTAACCAGTAATTTAGTTTCAAAAATCAATCCCAGCTCTGCTACTAAAGTATTAGATACGTTGATGAGTAACAATTTAAGAAAATCTATCGAGTCTCGTATAATGGAAAGAAATAAGTCTGGAAACAGCTCTAGCGATTCTAACGAAAAGTCTTCAGATGGTACAAGGTTTTATAAAGACAACCTGAGTTCTGTAAGTACTAGAGCAACTGTCATTAAATCTCCAATTTCCAAATTAAAATTGCCCGCTGAAGCTAAAAAGCTCCCAAAGGGTACAGATATTCTTATAGAAGAAACCGTTGTTGTTAATGTTGACAAACCGACTGGTATATTCGAACCTTCTGTGGACATCGAACTGCAGATACCCAAGTCATCCATCTCAATCAACCACATGACTATGGAATCATCATCGAAAGGCAGTAAGTTTTCAAATAAGCAGTCTGATAATAAGAATGCTGGAAAAGTGACTAAACTAAATTTGGAAGGAGAAAGGCAAATACCTTCTCTATCCCTTCCACCCCACATCTCTTCAGAAATCACCAACAAAAGCAGAAAGATCGAGTCTATAGCGGCATTCATTTCCGATAAAATTTTAGAAAGTGGACATAATTTAAGACATTCTAAACGAAATCATTCCAGCGAATCGGAAACAAAATCAGCTGACACATGCACTCAAGTTGACAGTAAAAAGAAAAAGGTCGCTTCCAACATACTGAAAGAAAGTAAACTTAAATTACCGCCTAGAGTATTGCAAACAAGTCAAGTTGATAAAGTTCCAGGTGTATCCAAGGTAGAATCTCCAAAACGTTTAGCGGAAATTGAAAATGTTGCTGTTAAAAACATTGAAAACGTATCGAGCACCAAACTTGCCGACTCATCCATGCCCTTAAAGAAAAGAGCCAAACGCAGAAAAACCATCAACAGAACAGGCTTCCCCAGCATTAAAAAGAAACGAAAAAAACTTTGTGTGCCGACCTCCGTCAGCGATGAAACTGTTACTGACACTTGTACCGAATCTGCCACAGAAAGTATCAAGACTAGTTCCGCCTTTGACAGAGTTCCCAAAGTTGGAGAAGCTACAAATAGTTTCCTAGAGAGAACGACAAGGAAGAGGCAAAGTGAACTGAAAGTTGTTCTGAACAAGGATGAGTGCCATAAACAAGGAAGAGTATCTGTCATCGCACTAGAGCGTTTACAAGGAAAAGTTGCTATTGAAAATAATAACACTTCTTACATCAGCAAGTCATCGTTACTTTCCAACACTCCCGAGTCCATTACTGCAGAAACTGCATCGGCAAGTAGCAGTTCGAAAAATAATATTCCAACAAATCCAGAATTAGATACCGTCTCCAAATGGGAGATTCTAAGTGAGACTGATAGTATACCCCCAATGTCCTCGAGCCTGTTATTAAATGATCCGGAAGATAGCATCCCTCTTAGTCTATTGAATTTCAAATCTGAAAGACCCAACAGTAGACTGGAGGTTAAGAATGACAAACTTAAAAGAAAAATTCGAGATATATCACCGTGCGATAGTTTGGATAGTGTAGCAACATGTAAGAGATTACCGACTGGTCGATCTTCTAAAACCAAATCAAATGCCTTTTCCGACAAAAGAAGTACAAGAAGTAATGAGATACCCGGTACAAGTGTTATAGATGCTGATGATTTGCCTTTAGTTATGCCGAAGTCGAAGGGTAAAAAGTTTCAAACTAAAGTCAAAGCTACCACCGGTCCGTCTAAGCACGATAAGGTAAATACTGTTTTAAAAGAAAGTACAGAAGACCAAGTTGATTCCGCAGCAGAAACTTGTAGTGTCAGAAGAGTAGAACACCGAAGAAAGTCGAGAAGTTGCAATACGGTAAAGAGGTTGAGAGACATGACCCCCAGCTCCCGCGATAGTTCTCTAGAGACTGTTAAAACGATCAAACGGTCTCCCAAGTCCAGAGATACCTCTGTGGAAACTGTTAAGAACATGCAAGAAAACTGTTTAGAGAACGATCCATTACCTCTCCAAGAGAAAGAGATCGATTTCGAAAAAAGCATAGATGTCTTCTCAAAAAATATAATAAGCAAGAAACGCATAATGTCTTCACGAGATGACAGTCCAGCTAGCAGCGTGGAAAGAGGTTACAGGAGTGAAAGAGAGAAAGGAAACAACAAACGCAATCAGAAAACCAAGAAGAAATATCTGGTGGCCGGACTATTCTCGGACTACTATAAAGACAATGAGTAAGTTCCATGTTGCTGTATCGTATTGCGATACCATTACTGTCTTTTGCTTCCTTTAGTAATGTGAGTGACGGTTTGTTCTAGCCCCAAGCCAGTGGAGCACAAGTCTAAGAACAGCTACAACTCCACAGACTTCCCTAATGGGGTGTTACCGCCCCCTCCGTACTGCGAGCGCTGGGTGCGACAGCGCAAGATCCACTTCACCCTTCCGTATGACATCTGGTGGCAGCACCAGTACAATCAGCCAGTTCCTTCCTGGAACTACAGGAAGATAAGAACCAGTAAGCATCATTTTTACCCAAAAAAACAATAAATTCATTTTACAAAATTTTTACAGGTTGATCTTTTTTTTAATTATTACTTATTTGCACATCTTCCCCCCTACCTAAGTACTTACTAAGTACTTACCCAAGTAAACCACTGAATAGCATCACCGATTTTCGAAAAAGGTTATGAAACTCTATGGAGGCTGAAGTCTATTAAAGACCTTGGAGTCATATTTGATACAAATCTTTCATTTGTTTTTTACATCGTAAGGCTGCATTAGAAATTTGGATGTTTTTTAAATAGATAACCACATTGCCGGATTGATGACAGTCAAAATGCCCTTAGTGACAAATTATCACAGATACCTCAAACATATCTTGCCCTGAGGCTCGAAATAAAGCATCACAGATTTAGACAGAAAAGTCTGTTCCACTGTGAATTCTATGGAAAAACAATAACAAAACAGCCCAATCATTTTTTAATGTCATTTATCAGTAAGTCACTAATAAGATGACAGCAAAAATAAAAATAATTATTTGTCTTTATTTTAAGAGCACTATCAAATGCTAGGGAATTAGCGCAGCATCTTTTATTTTATCATTTTACTTTTTAGTAAAAATAAATCAAAATTTGTAAATGCCACAACGGGTGTGGCGCTGCTCACTATGGCTAAAAATAATTTGTATTTAAGGACAAGGCGCAAAATTTTCTCATTCACACAATATTTTGTGTGGCGCTGCTCACGTGGCCTTTGGTATGCCGCCTCTTAAACATATTAGTTGGTTAATGACACATACTCTAATTTTTATTTTTATTTATACAAAGCCCTGACGAGGGAGTAGGTTTTAAAAAATGTGTGTTTTATTTCATGCTTTTCTTATTATCTTTGTAGATGTATATTTCGATGTAAAGCCGACCCCAGATGGGTGTGAAAGTCAAGCCTGCAACTGCAAACCTTCTTCAGAATGCCAAGATGACTGCATTAACAGAATGGTGTATGCAGAGTGCTCCCCACAGCTGTGCCCTTGCATGTAAGTTTTACCACTTTGTTCTGCAAACTGACATATGGCTAGAATACAGTTATATGATATTGTCTCCTGAAGCAAATATCCTATGTGATTATTTTTATTTTGAACTAAAGAAAATCGGGAAACGACGGTAATGGTGATTACAATATAATTTCTTTGTGTTTTAGGGATCTGTGCAAAAACCAACGCATCCAACGCCACGAGTGGGCTCCTGCTTTGGACAAGTTTATGACAGAGAACAAGGGATGGGGTATACGAACCAAACAGGCCATCTCCAATGGTACTTTCATTCTTGAATATGTTGGGGAGGTGGTTTCTGACAAGGAGTTTAAGGTTAGTCCCTATTCATTTTAAATCTTATTTTTGTTTCTCTAGAAATAATAATTGTGTATTCCTTTTGATGTATTTAACATTTCAAAAATACTTACGAAATATAAATCTGCTTTCAACTTGACCAACTATGGTGACCAGCTCTTCAATCTATCCCTTTCTACTGTGCTGATATTTATCAAATGAACATTTCAAAAATTTACTCCCTACACCAAAATTTTTATGATGGCAACTAAGTTAGTGATAGCCAATAATGTGTATCAATTGTCCCAAGTCAAAAGAGCAAAAGTGACTGATATCTAAATTTCAGAGTAAAAAATTTTGATGACTTAGATGATGATTTAGAAGTTTGTTACAGGGTGTGACAAAATTAATGCCTGGCTTCAAAAAAGAATTCACTAGAATGGGCTTTTTCATACAAATTTTCTTAAAGTTTCATAACGCCACTTATTATTAAATTCCACCGTCTAAAGACTCCAGCAATTAGGCCAAAACACACACACTTTGAAACGTGTGTCGTAGATGTCTAGTGATGACGTATGAGTGACGTAGTGGGTCACTAGATGCCACTAGGCACGGTAGTATTATTCAAGTATGGAATGCCACTTCTCTTCAATTCTTTTTCGAAGATGCCTGGGTAAGAGGAGCTATAAAATTAAAACTGATGAATTTGAAAGACATCAGAATTTTTTTTTTTTTCTTTCATAATTTTTTGCAAACGATGGATATTGATTGAGTACTCTGTACAGGACCGCATGGCGTCCCGCTACGTGAAGGACACCCACCACTACTGCCTGCACCTGGACGGGGGGCTGGTGATCGACGGGCACCGCATGGGCGGGGAGGGCCGCTTCGTGAACCACTCCTGCCTCCCCAACTGCGAGATGCAGAAGTGGTCCGCCAACGGCCTGTTCCGCATGGCGCTGTTCGCCCTGCGCGACATCCAGCCCGGGAGGAGCTCACCTACGATTACAATTTCTCGCTCTTCAATCCTGCTGAGGGACAGGTCAGGATAAAATAACATTTTGTTAATTATATTCTTCCTTATAACATGTGCTGCCAATTATCCATTTTCCTTTTTGTGGGTAAACAAAAAGATACCAATATTTTTCCCATACGATTTGCGATCATCACTCTCTTTTGAGAGCGAAATAATCCTTAGCGCTATCTTATTCCTTGAGAAGAAAGTTACAATTCTCCATTTTCATTAAGTTTTCAAACGCCCAGACGCACATTTGTGTTATTTTTCATGACGCGCCAGTGCCGGCAGTACTCGGCACCAAGATGCGCGGGCACGGAATGGGATTTGGGACAAAATATGAATGGTTAATCATGTTTTTAAGGCATATAATCAAATTCCATGCATAGACCAATCGAAATAAAGAACTGAATTATTCAAAAACTGAATACAAATACCCAAAATATCAGTTTGAATTTAGGTGTTCGCGTGACCGCGATATGACCTTGAGTGCTTGCGGCAATCTAGGCATTTTTTACTGAAATAAGTTAAATTTTTTATTTTTTGTGATAAATTCAAAATCTGATACAGGGTTTGTTGAAAAAAAAGTGCAGTTTTATGACGTGGCATTAATTTTAATTTAATTTTCAACAATTTTTTCACCTGTGCCATCAAAATGTCACCTGTCGCTTTGCAAATTTGATGTTACATAAACACATTATTACGTGACAATAAGCAGGTCAATATCAATATCCAGTTTATACATGTATCTACCAATTATTGCAAGTCAGGGACACACGAAAATAATGAATGAAAAAAATGTAATTTTGGTTTTAGCGTAGCCCTGCAAGCACGATTCAAGTACATTACACTTTTGGGCGTTGAAAGGTTAATGCTTATAATCGCCTAAAACGTTTGTAGCCGGAATGCATTGTACGGGAAAACACCCGCAGAAGTCAGCTAATCAGTTTTAGATGATTATGACCCTTAGTGAGATTTCCCCTTTGCTTCTAATGGCCAAATAACAACATGGCGCCCAGCCCCCCGGAGGCGGTCGTGAGCTTGTCGTGAAGGAGGTGCAGGGCGCTGGACCGGTGCGCCGGCCCCCGCCTCTGGCAGGAGCCGCAGCCCAGCCCCCCGGAGGCCGCTTCGTCACGCTGGGCGCAACCGCCTCTGGCAGGAGCCGCAGACCAGGCCGCTCACCAACCGCGAGAGAGCCATGGTCAAGGACAGGCACTGCTTCCTGCACAGGAATCTCGATAAGGTTAGCAAAACATGGCTGAAAATTGGTATTTTTATTGTCTAGAAGGCTATTACAATAAACATAATAAGAGAAACTTAATATACCATGTAATTTGCACACAAGACACATTTGCAGTACACAAGAACAAAAAGTGGATCATTGAGAAAGCAGAAATAGGAAAGGATAGCGGGTGAGGGATAAATTGTAGCTACAAGCTAACAGCAGATAGTACAGCTGCTTTGCAAGAGTGGTGTACAGTAGTCCACACAGTCATTTGTTTAGAGTAATTTCAAATCTGTGGCTAGCCGTATTTATAATCTGTAATCGGGGCCAGAGGGCTATAATTTTCCCTCTACAAAAAGCTTGGCCTTTGAATCCCCCTTGACCAGAGACCATCTGCAATGGTCGAAAATCAAACACTTACTGGACGCCGCATCTGGTGGAAAGTAAAAAACATCCATTGGCAAGAGTGTGAATTCCACCACAAACATGGAAGTTATATTATTATTATTATTATATAACGTCATTTGATAAGAGTAAATTTCAAATCTGTCCATGTTATTATTATTATTATTAATAACTTCCATGTTATTATTATTATTATTATATAATAATAGGCAGGCAGGCAGGCCATATTATTATTATTATTATTAAAAATGGCAGGCAGCTTTTGCTGGTGCGCCTATATCTCTTGTACTGCTCCACCTTCAATCATAAAAGTTATTATAAAAGTGATTAATATTTTAGGTTCGCCGAGTGAGAGAAAAGATTCTCTCGCACCCCGCGCTGGCGTCGCCGAGCTTCTTGCAGCCGGCGCAGCTGGCGGGCCCCGGGGGGCTGCTGGCGCTGCAGGGGAGCAACCCCAGCGTGTTCCTCACGCGCCTGCACGCGCTGCGCACGCCGCGCAACATCCGCACGCGCCGTCTGGCGCAGGCCGAGGACAACCCTGAGCTCAGCAAGCAGGCGCGCCTCGCCAACCTCTTCAGGGAACTTTACAATGTCGTTGTTAACGCTAAAGGTAAACAGACTACATGGGATCTCTTATGTATACTAACGACAATTAAAAATTGTAATTATATTTTTTTTCCATACTATAATCATGTATTTTTAGGGTTGTTTACCTGTTTTGTAAAATCTCACTTTTCATTTATTACAAAATTCCAAATTTTTTTCAGATGATAAAAATGAGATCATATGTACACCGCTGCTTAGAAGAAAATCAGCACGGACCAGTGATCAATCCGGAGCTCCGTCTGATCTCTCCACCATCCAGCAGAACATCGAGACAGGACACTACAAGAACGTGGCACTCCTGGACTCTCACTTCAACACCCTCCTGGCTTCTGTGACCAAGACATTCGGCCGCACTTCCAACCTCGGAATGGTCGCTCTGCAGCTTCGAAAGGTAAAGTCGAGATTCATTATCTGAATAGACATGTGGTATCTCTGTGTCTAAAAATGCGTGAGAATTTAATGCGCTTTTATTGCAGGTATATAATAATGCAAAGCTGGACTTTGCTGATCAACTAACATCCATACTAGGACCTGATGAATCGCTGCCTCAAGGATTTTTACAGAAGCGAAAGCAAGGTGAGTTTTTTCATTTTATAGCCCTTCTATACTTCTGGCCTCAAGGGGATTACATGCCGCTTCATATTTTTTTAATCAAATATTTCTAACAATAAATATGTAGATCTATGTTTAAAATATTAATAAATTTTTATTTTATAAAAAAGCAAAATATTACGAGATTTTCCCGAGAAATTAACATTTTTATTCATTTTAACAATATTGTGAAATTCGCCGCGCCATCTTCAAAAAGCCACTAGTTTTATAAACCTCTTGCCTACTGTTTGGGTTTCCAAATGGAGTTTTTCCCCTAAATTTGTCTCTACACGTTTGGAAACGATATGTATTTATCGTAATCATTTTGTAAAGTTGCAGTAGGGTCTCTACACTTTCCGAAGTAACTTAACGAGAGTAAAGAATCCGCTTTGCATTTCACATAACTAACCACATTTTCACAATACCTGATTTGATTCGTGAAGATTTACCCGTATTTTCTTATTTTCCCATTACAGAGGAAGTCATTATGTGTGTCTGTGGTCTGCATGGAGAAGAAGGATTGATGGTCCAATGTGGCGGTGAATCTGAACAGCAACACTGTAGTCCGGTACATTCTCCTCCAGCTGCCAAATCCGACACAGAAAAGGCACCAACCACAAGCGAGAAGGCCCAAAACGACACCACAAAGGCTTCAACCAAATCCTCCTCCAACAATGATAGTAAAGAACAATCCAAGGGAAAGAACGATATGACAGGAAGTGGGAAGGAAGTGGCCAAACATTCAGCAGAGGTTAACTCTGATTCAGCGTCGAGCAAATCCAGCGATTCTAGCACAAAGCCACTGAAGGGTTGTGGAGTTTGGCAACATGCGAGGTGTATGGCCGTTACTGATATTGGGGAGCCATACTACTGTCATCGCTGCCAACCTAGAAAGGTATGATATCTACTGTCAACATCCACACTATTACATGATAATTGAGAAGCAGGCGATCGAAACTGGATAATTTGAACAAATTTCATTTTACAGGAGAACAAAAAATGCACTAAGCAGGAAGCACTCGCATTTTAAATTTTATTCTTTTACAATTTTCCCCGATGAGTCAAGACCTGATCTTTGCTACCCTCACTACTCTTCTTAATGTAATATTTCTTCTGTAGGTGGATCTGGAAATATCCCTGGACGAATACACCGAGGACGGGCACCAGTTCTACCTGTCTCTAGTCCGCGGGGGGAGCTGCAGGTGCGGCAGGGGGACACGGTGTACGTGCTGCGGGACATCCCCGTCGGGGAGGAGCGCCCCGACTGCAGCGGGGAGGGGCCCGCGGAGGGGGGCGGGCGGCCCAGCCAGCGCGTCAAGGCCAAGGGGAAGGCCAGGAAGGAGGAGACTGACTCCCAGGGGAATAAGAAGGTATGTGTGACGTACTTATCATGAAAAATTACGTAAGTTGTTTAAATCAAACCGCAAATCAATTGCATTTTCAAAATACATTTTTGCAGTTTCCAGAGTTTCTCTGTCTCTGTTGGGATACCAATAATACTTTATATTAGCCCAGCATGGGTATAATCCAGTATTTGTACACATTAAAAATTTTGTAATTTTGTTTATTTGCAGGACGAGCCTCGCAAGCACACATACAAGACCATCGGTTCTATCGGCGTATCGGAGCTGGACATATTCCGCGTGGAGAGACTGTGGAAGGACAGCTCCACGGGGCAGAGATACGTGTACGGCCACCACTACCTGCGCCCGCACGAGACCTACCACGAACCCACCAGGAAGTTAGTAACCCAGTATATGCTCACTTTTTAAAAACTCCACTTGAAAATTATAATACATAGGCACACACTTTTAATCACCGAATAAATCCGTAAAGCGGTCACTTAATTTATCAAAAAATATGGAAGATATAGCGGTAAAAAAAAGGCAAATTCTGCATATAAATGTATGTTTGTTTTTTAAAGATTCTTCCCGAATGAAGTAATGAGAGTCCCTCTATACGAAGCAGTCCCAATTGAGCTGGTAATGTCACAGTGCTGGGTCATGGACCTTAACACTTTCTGCAAGGTATGGTTCCTATTTCGCATTTTTAATCTCTGTTACATTTTTCGTTAATTCCTTCACTAGCACCTTAATGGTGCATACGGCACTGCATTCATTTGCCGAGTGCGACGTAACTTTATCATTATAAGTTATGAAATGATTACTTGTAGAATGATTACCTACATATTTGAAATTATGCATCATTAATAAATATTTACCTTGGCTTTATTCCGTGCGCAAACAGGGTCGGCCACTGTCAGCCAAGGAAGAGCACGTTTACATCTGCGAACTCCGCGTGGACAAGTGCGCTCGGCTCTTCACCAAAATAGCCAAACCCAAATATCCCGTCTGCACCAAATCCTACGCGTTCGAAATGTTCCCTCAAAGGCTGAAAATCTCCCGGACATATGCGGTAAGTTAACCTTACACAGTATTCTCGTGTTAAAATTAGATATTTTTATTTTGTATTCCTTCCAGAGTATTTTTATACTTTCAACAGAATTTAAATTTACACTTTGGAAGAAGTGAAGTACGTATCGAATACGATTAAATATGACAGAAAAGAGATAAATGATTTCTCTAGAAACCGTGGTTTTAAATTTAAATGTAACCTATTTTGAATTTTTACGCTGTTAATTTATGTGATATTCAAATATTTTTATTATCAGATCATTCCTCTATCGTTATGATTCATTTTCCTCTGACAAATGTAAGCGTCATCTATCTCTGTTTAGTTTCCCTTCATATTAATATTATAGTTTAACCTCCTTGCCAGGGATAATTCCGGATAGAGAAAGATTAATATTGTTATCCTTCTACTACTTTTCGTTATCTGCAGTTCATCTTGATTGTTTAACTTGTGATTTCTAACATATTATTATTATAGCCCCACGAGGTGTCACCATCCTTCCTGAAGAACCGCACCAAGAAACAGGAGGGCTCCGGGAAGGAGGGGAAGAACAGCGAGAAGGTTCTGCAGCCGCAACACCCGGCTCCACCGGCACCCAAACCCAAGGGGGCTCCCTTGTTACACGCCCCCATTGTCAAGGTAGACAAATACTATTATTACTTACAAACACATACTATTTATTACTTATCTTTGGGATCATTTTTTTTCTCAATTTATGATAAACATTTATGTAACCGGAGTTTTGTTGCCTAAATGTTTAAAACTGATTTACTTATATTTATTTATTTAACATAAAATACAATGAATCCCTGTTATGTGGGATCATAAATTAGTGTATTTTATTGATATATTTCATGCATACTTTATAGGGGTTTTAAGCATGTTTTTTTTAAAGCAATAATCCTCACATTATTTTATATTTTTTTGGCAGACTCGCGCAACTCAGAAAGCTCGACTAAACAATATCCTGCTGAAGTTGCTGTCCAAAATGCCGACTAAACAGCCTCTGGACATGTCCTACTTACTGGACGGAAGGCGGCAGAGGAAGAAAATCATATCCTCTTGACTCACGTATCCTGATTACTAAAACATCCTCCATGGATCCTGCGATATGAAAACTCGCTAACATTCAACTGATCTGTTACTCTGATATTCCTTCCCTTATTTAAATATAATATTCTTATATAGTCTTAACGTATCTTCTTGATTATGTTATTGTAATCAAATTGGTAATTTTATGATGACCTTAATGTATTGAATCTGGTTCATACTGCCAGTAGTATTACAGCTCACAGTAATATGATATATTCAACACGTTTATCTAACTGAATATCGTTGCATGTTCACCTTTTTAGGCATTCAATTTATATTTCACATTTAGTGCCTTGTTAGGCATTATGCATTATGCATGTTCATCACAATCTTATTTATACAATAATTGACTCAATTATTTATTACAGTGGTTTTAAACAAAGTGAATCATACTATATTAAGTTTAGTAAACCAGCGAGTTTCTGTGTTATTATAGCAATGTACCTTATATGCAGTGATCTATTTTATCTGTTTTAATATACTTATTTATTGTAAAATGCATTATATTTATAACTGTAATATTCAGTTAGTTTTTATTGTTATTCTTACAGATATAAGTGTAAACATTTACCTTCATAGATAAATGAAATAGCTTAATGTATTTCCATAACGAAAATGAATGCCTTATAGCAAATTTTTAAAACAATTTATGTCTACCTACTAAATTAATTTGAGAAACCACTGTAAGGATTATTGTATTTTTCTTATACTACAAATACATAGGTAAATTGTTAGTTTTCTAACTTTATGTGAATTGACTCTGTCAATGTTTGTATCTACTTATCCACATTATCCGCGCTTCAGGATATAATATTTTATAAGATTGTCTGACTATTAAAATTGAAGTTATGTTTTTATGTATATGTTTGATGATGGTTTATCCATTTATTAATTTCGATGCAAAAGCAACCAAATACTCTAGCATGTATACATTTTTTGGTTACACAAACCAATGGCGATTTTATTGTTTTTAAGTACTAATATATCCCAGTGATCTTACATATTGCATAATACTTGTATTTATTTCAAAATCTTCTATTGTATGTTAATTTGAGTGGTAACTGGATATCTTAATCATTATTTTTTATCCGAGTATGGTAAATTGATTTCGACGCCATGTATGATTTACAATTAATCATTTCACAAAATGTATTTTATATATTTATTTTTTGGCTAATTATTTAACGCAATTGCCTAATTGTTTATATCTCCAGTTGGGTATAAATTGTCTGGTGATGGTTTTGTATATGTAGAATTATGTTAGCGTATAAATAGTTTTGTACGTAAGTAATTGTACTAAAGGATATAAATGTTCTCTTCTATCGTGGTGCCACAGTAAATTAAGGCCGTCTCGTATGTATTTCTGCACATACAATGTTTAGCTTTAGTTTTGAGATTTTTAGATTTAATACTTATTTTTATTGAGAAATTGCGCGTAAGCTGTATTGCTTTCTTAATTTGTAAGTATTGGTCACAAGCCACAGCTATTGGTAAGATGGCGGTAATAAAGTCTGGAGAATCGGACGTGTTAAGTTAGAGCTAGGAGTAGTTGCTAGTTTAGGTAATAATCCCGGTGAGATTGCAGCTTAATAAGTATGGAGTATTCCCTTAGGATATTCCCACAAATAGATAGACAATTTGGTAAAATAACACGTCTCCCGTAATATGTATTTCTCGCCTTCCACAACTGTTGTTACTGTATATATAAATTTGTATCGGGAAGAGTAATTTATTAAACGTAATTAAGTTATTTTTTAATATCTTTATGGATTAGGGAATGACCGGTGATGTAAACATGGACTGGAAGAATCTGTGTATCTGTATAAAGATGGAGGCGCCTTTGATGAAATGTATTTGTATATAGATATTTATATTTGGATTAATCTTGTTACTCGGATGAATATTTTGGACTTATGGCACACAAAATCTTTTTTTCATTAACTCTTTGTTATACTTATTATGTGTCATAATGATAATTATTAAGTTTTGAGTACTTAACCATGTTTACACAATACAATGTCATATTTGCACCAATTAATGGGTTTGGGATGGGGTTCTTATTTTTATTATGCTTTTTTAGGTTAATCTTAATATTAATGATACTTTATATTGTTTACGTACAAACTTCAGTAGGCTTTGCTTTTATCATGTTTTTTTGGTGTAGTTGTAGCATCTAATAGAGATATTTTTATACAGCATTTTTCTGTTTATTATTTATACTGTTCACATGCCATTGTATGACATAACTTATTTATTAGAAGAAAAATAAAAAATAAAAACAAATGGCTAAACCTTTTTTTTTCCCTAAGAATTCCTTTTCCCTTCAAGTGACTTGTTCTATTTTTATCAATAGGAATTCCTTTCCTTGTTCCTTGCACTCTGTTTTGTATGGGGCTAAAAGGATTTTCTCCCTGTACTCGGGATATAAATTCCTTCCAAAAGGGTTTAAAGGAATTTACTTTTCATTTAAAAAGCAGTGGCGGTCCGTCCATACATGCGGAGCATGCCTATACTATCGGAAAACTATGTACCTACTGGTAAAATAAAATAAGTAAATAAATCAAGTTATTATTTCTTCCTCGAGCAGTTTGTACAAGATGCGTGTTAGCAGCCAAAGACATAATACTCAGCCTAGATTAATATACACAGGACATAATAGCAGAACCGATTAATTTCTTTTTGCAGAATTTAATTTTGCAAACGACATTATTGAAATTTCAGAATAACCCAAAATGGGATTTTAGTGTTTAGTCACATTTTAGTCTATGAATTTGTATAGAAATTGTCTATGTAAAAGTAGGTTGTCAAATATTGTCGGGCCATGTTTTCTTTGCAAAGTTTGACATTTCCCTGAGATGTATTCAACTTTCAGCATTCGGTTTTAATCGGACAAGATCTTGCATGTTAATAATGTATCTAAAAATCGAATAATTAATTATTTAACAACAAAATACATATTACTAAACAGATTTTCCCAGTCACAATGGAAGAAGAAAACGCTTTCGATTCTATGGAATCTCCTAAAAAAGGTTCGTATCCACATCACACCACTTCATATCAAAGATTCCTAATAAAAATAAATAATATATTGTTTTTCAATTAATTATATTCCGTAAAATAAACATATTTGGTGGCAATACTCATGTTTTATATATTTAAGGGCCTACTCTATCAACTAGCACATCCAGTTTTGAAGCTTTAGATCCTCATGATCCCAATCTAAGTCGATTAGCAACTACAATGTTTCAGAAAACTTCGGATTACCTCCACGGGGAACTTACTTCTACTCAGGTTCGTATTTCGTGTTATAATTTAATCTTATTCATTTAAATACTGTTTTCCTGAAAATGTTGTCCTTTTTAGGATGATTATAAACTTTTAGAGGAAATGAATAGAGTGACCATCTCCAAATACACTGATTTTCATAGAATTGCTGGTAATTTGTCTACCACTATGACTGAGTTGGATAAGTTATGTAAGTAATAACATTTTTATTGATTTCTCCTTCAATGTCCCAATCCTGGGGACTGGTCTGCAGAAAGGCTCTTTGCTTAATGGATGCGCCTGTCGACTTCTCTTTTTGTTCTTTCATCCCGGGTGATCTTGCTTCCGAGATACACAAACTCCTTTTCATTTGCAATTAAACTTTTAAAATTTAATGTCGCTCTTAACGTTACCACATTATTTATTTGCTGCTCATAACAGTCACGATTTTATTTTTTTGTCGTTGTTCATTCAGTTTAAAGTACAACCGGTATAATTTTATTGTTAAGCATATTTTTGTCACTTTGTAAAGCTTCTATACATATAGCATGTAACCTGTCTGTGGGTACCTATCAGTTTAGCGTAATAATTCTTGTAATTTTCATTTCAACACTAAATCAATTTACTCGAACAAAAAGTCTTAAGTTTAAAATAACAATAAATTTCATTATGTTCATATATGTTTTCTTTTCAGATGTTACTTTACTTCCTTATTTACAAAAGATTGACGCCATGGAAGAAAGTGTCAACAAATTGGAACAGGCTGCTTACAAACTTGATTCATATTCCAAGAAGCTTGAAGCCAAATTTAAATATTTAGAAAAGAGATGAATTGATACCTACTTTACCACATTCTGTTTTTATTACCTTATTATTAAGCTGAATAAACTTTATTTAAATGTAAATACAACATTTAAAAAATAATTAATAAATAATGTTCGCAACAGCCTGTGTTTGAAAATAAGATTAAAGTATTGGCAGAGTAGGGATTCGATTTGACATTCATTATATTCAATGTCTGCAATGATACCACTGTTTATAATATCATTGTTACTAAAATAACGTAATTTTATGTTAAATAATATGAAAATACATAATGTTTACATCCACTACACAGTATTTCTACACTCTACACCTACACCATGATCACCACCCAAACATTATGAAAACTGAACATAATTATCTTTATTTCTAATGCCATGTGTCTTGCATCTAGTCAGACATGGCAGTAATATAGTTTCCTGAGAATGTTCTATGCTATAGATTCTACTAGCAAAATTTTGCTGAACAAAAATGCCCAAATAACCTGGAACACCTTACAACAGAAATAATAATGTTAAGTTGAAATATTGATGCCGATTCAATATTTAAATAAAATAGTACCTAATGCAAATTCAATAAAAAAAATGATATATTGTTTTTTTTTTTGACTAAAACTAATTCTCCATATACATATAGGTACGCGGTATGCCCAACACAAAGTGGTCCAACTTTACATATTTAGGTATTTATTTATTATGTCAATACATTAAATTCACTTTTTTAGTTTTGTGTTCTTACCGGGATTCACTGCACTTGTTTTAATGCAGTGCCCTATGCACCATTAGGTGTGGATAAGGGAAAGTAGTAGTAGTCTTTCTTTACCTTTTATCTTATGAAATTATTCTGTAAAAGGATTGATTGTAAAAGGTGATAAATAAATAATTCCATGTGTTTTTTTTTTTCTCCTTTATTTTGTGCACCTAACTATAAAAATTCTAAAATCACGCTATCCCAAGAAAGGATTTTTTAAATAGATTTTTTTTAGCCTTTTTTCACAGAAATTTGTGTAACACTCAGTGTACAAGCAGGAAACCAGTCAATCTACATCATGTTTGGAGTCTATTATGTGGAGTAAAATTCTTTGATTTGACTCCGGTTGATTTTTTTTTTCGTGAAATGGTATAATTCTTACATAAATATATATGTCTAATGCTGTTGTGGAGTCAGTTGCTCTACATAGGGATTATTTTCAATAATTGCAAAGGTACATTAATAAATGTTAGTAGCTGTACTGAGAGCCGCGCTAATCCAGACCCCTCCTAGTCCAGTAATCTGGACGACTACAAGCCCTCCCCACTTGCGTATTTTTGTGAAAAAATCTTAGAAAATTTCATGAAAAGAGCAATGAGCAAGAGCCTGTTATCAGATCCACGGTGGCCATTTGCTGACTATTTTATTCCATACTAAACTTAATCTTAACATGTCTACTTTAAAATGCAATAAAAATATCACAACCAGCTCAAAAAATGTGTGATTTAATTTTTTTCAATGAAATAGTGCTATGTCTTTAGATATATATCTTTCTCTATCGTCCCCAATTCCACCTCAACCCTAAGAAAAACTTCCTTCCTAGTAGGGTGGTTTCAGACTGGAACAAGTTGCCAAGCCTAGTTGTTCACTCCGCTACGGTCAACCAGTTCAAGAAACCGTTTAAATGCAGAAGGCAGACAAGAAGTAATACAAGAGATATAGGCTCACCAGCAAAAGCTGCCTGCCTATTATATAATAATAATAATAATGTAATTACAATAAAACAACAAATTGAAACAAAATGTAGTACGCATTTATATATTTTTTTTACGTTATTTTAGTACACCTTACACAGAAAAAAAAAAAAGATATACTAAGAAAAAATGACCGAAACAAACCGGCACGCGTATTTTTTGTAAAAGTTTTCCTTCCGAGGCACTGAACTGATATCTACGAGGCTTTTCTTTTCACTTTTCAATATAAAGTGGGCGTATTTTTTCTGATTTGAATAAAAATAATCTTCAAGTAGGTACCTGATAATTTTTAATGTCAGATTTTTTGGTTCAATGGCAGCACTTATGTAACCTCTAATTTTGATTTGACGTTTTGAATGAATTCAATCTATTTTTCAATAATAATAACCTGATAAAACTATTCATTGATTTATTTATTGACACTTTATTAAACTTATTCTTGAAACATAGTGGTCCAAACAACACACACCCCGCCCAATTCTTTATAAAACATAACTAAAAAATGCCGCTCCCAACACAAAATTAGCTCAATATAATCATGCTGAATTTCATTGCACTTTTATGAAATAATCAAATCCCCCAAAAGGAGTGGTGCTGTTGCAGACTACAATAAACCCAAAAAAAAAAAAACAAATTTGTAAGTCCCCATTATTGAAGCCTTTTTTCTCACCAAACTGGACCCCGACTAGATCAAAAAAAAAAAAAAAAAAAAAAAAAAAAAAAAAAATTAAAAAATAATATAAAATTTAAAAAAAAAAAAAAAAAAAAAAAAAAATCTGGTTAAAAAAAAAAAAATAAAAAAAAAAAAAAACAGACTTCAAGCAACTCCCCAAAAACAACGTTGCAACAAAAAAACAAATATACTACCAAACTAAATTAAGCACCCCCCCCACCTCACACCGTTTCTCGAGAAAAAGTTAAAAATAACACATAGAATAAAAACGCAAATGGCTAGGGACAAGAGCATTACAAAGCCCAAAAAATATTTATCCTGTATCACTACTGACAATAGCAATGAAACACAGCCAATATTGCTAAAGATAAAAATAATATTTTAATTAATAACAATACCAATTAAAATTCTTTCACTTATAATTGATAACATTCTACTCGTAAGTTATCTTTTGTATATTAAGTAATGTTAGAAAAAAAAAAAAAAACAGTCCCAGTAAAACATTTAGATATGCCGCATTGAGGTTATCCCAACACCTTAGTATGTTACTAAATCAAATCCTCAGGTACCCATGCTACAGAAAGAAGCTATAAGAATCCCATATCCAGCAGTATTGGTTTGATGAAAAACACAACTCCCACAAATTCGGAAATTTCACCCGCCCGCAAGAATAACTCAACCCAACTCCCAACTAAGTTGTTATCCTTCAGCGGTAGGCCAATTGAACAATGTATTCGCTTACGCAGGCTTTAGCAAAACAAAATTCACTTCGCAATATCTCACTGATTAAGATCAAATAGCGTAGTTCAGAAGGCAAACAACTAGTCAACATCTGACTAAAAAGTGCACAACAAAAACAACCCACAAACCCCAAACCAAACAACCCACAAAAAGCCTGCCTGCCTAATTGGAATTCAATAGCACCAAAAAATAGTGTAATTACAAAAAAAGTATTACATGACATACAATGAAACAACACAATTTAGAATCATATTCACCACCACATACGGTATCTTTATATGCTTGTTTTTGCTAACCCCCACCAAGATTCCAAGAACACCCCATCAACACAATAAACACAAAACAATCTAACTGTTTAAAAATGGTGGGACCACGAACATGTCACAAGCCTTGGAGGTTTCACCTCCGTCATATTCAATGAAAAAGCTCCGTTTTCCAATGGTGATCGAGACAATTAGCTATAACAAGACCAATATCACAAAACGGCTAACGGATCACCAGTCTTTATGACCAACCGAAGAAAATAATTCAGCAAAAGCAGCTTATTATTAATATAAAGTAAATACACCAAAACAACATATTGACCACAAAATTCCACAGCAAGTTATATATTTTTTTAATTTATTTTACTTAAAGTTTCACCTTACCACACGAAAAAAAAAAAGATCTACTAAGAAAAAAATGATCGAAACAAACCGCCAGTGGTTTTATTTTGTAAAAGTTATTTCCTCCGATCAACTGTACTGATATCTACGAGGCTTTCTTTTCACTTTTACAATGTAAAGTGGTCGTATTATTTTCCTTTGAATAAAATGATTTTTCAAGTAGTCAATGATAATATTTTAATGTCCGGATTTTTTGGTTTCAATGGCACACTATTTATCTAATAGATTTGACGTGTTTGTTAAAACAATCTATTTATTCAATAATAATAACCTGATATATTACTATTCATGGCTGTTTGAGTGACAAGATTCTGGATACGACAGACGGTCTCATGGATATCATCCATCCAGTAATCAGTTCATGTACCAGTATGAAGGACTACCGCCACAACCCTCAAATTTCCAAAAGCAACCTGCCTTGGTACTCGAAAGAAATCCGGAAGACGGTAAGTAATGTTGCACTAAAACATGTTTTATTGTTCCTATAAAATTTATTGTTACCGTCGTATTTAATTTTATTATGTAATACATTAATAATATTTTGTTAAAATTCCGTCTTATTATTCATGACAGCTTTATGATGCTGAAAATTCTCTACGTTTCTTAAAAATCTCCACTGCACAACAAGTTAGTACCCGTCAATATTTAGAATATTTACATATTTTTCAATCAAATTTTTATCTGTATTTATTCAGATTCCGTGAAACGTTATGTTGGGACTGGTGTAAGCTTAGCGAGTCTAATAGTAGAAAATTTACTAAGTCATCCATTTGTTGTGCTCAGAAGACAATGTCAGGTATTTTCTTCATATTTTAATAATCTTTACCTTTCACGTAAATAATCATTCGGGTTAACTTTTAAATAGAATTTTTACAATTAATATCTGAGGGTTATGAACGATTGAGTTGTACTAATTCACAATCCGGACAAAAAGAATAACCATACGTTTCCCAGTTATTGTATATGTATTGGACTACGGGAAACACAACGCTTCAGTCTGATCCGTGCGCAAATCTGTATGTGTTAAGGAAATAGTTCCCATTTCTCACAGATGTAGTCAGGTATCCCACTGTCCGATCTGTGTGTGAAGGCAGCAATAATCTTGTTGTCTTCATTAGGTTATTGGGTAATATGAAATGATGTGTAGAGGGATGGCCCTCACTGTGGGGGACCTTATATCTAAATGCTGTAGTAACTGCAGGTCACCACGGCTCCAAAGAGGTTCCACCAGGCACCAGTGTCCCTGGCCCCGTGGTGGTCCACCTCCACAAGCGCCTGGGCTTCACCACGCTGTGGAAGGGAATAGGCTCTGTGTGTATGGTGCGAGGGATGGCCCTCACTGTGGGGGACCTTATATCTAAATGCTGTGTAACTGCAGGTCCACCACGGCTCCAAGAGGTTCCACCTGGCACCAGTGTCCCTGGCCCCCGTGGTGGTCCACCTCCACAAGCGCCAGGGCTTCACCACGCTGTGGAAGGGAATAGGCTCTGTGTATATGGTGCGAGGGATGGCCCTCACTGTGGGGGACCCTATATCTAAATGCTGTGTAACTGCAGGTCCACCACGGCTCAAGAGGTTCCACCTGGCACCAGTGTCCCTGTCCCCCGTGGTGGTTCCACCTCCACAAGCGCCAGGGCTTCACCACGCTGTGGAAGGGAATAGGCTCTGTGTGTATGGTGCGAGGGATGGCCCTCACTGTGGGGGACCTTATATTCTAAATGCTTGGTAACTGCAGGTCCCACCACGGCTCAAAGTAGGTTCCACCATGGCACCAGTGTCCCTGGCCCCCGTTGGTGGTCCACCTCCACAAGCGCCAGGGGCTTCACCACGCTGTGGAAGGGAATAGGCTCTGTGTGTTTGGTGCGGAGGATGGCCCTCACTGTGGGGGACCCTATATCTAATTTGCTGTGTAACTGCAGGTCCACCACGGCTCCAAGAGGTTCCACCTTGGCACCAGTGTCCCTGGGCCCCGTGGTGGTCCACATCCACAAGCGCCAGGGCTTCACCACGCTGTGGAAGGGAATAGGTCTCTGTGTGTATGGTGCGAGGGATGGCCCTCACTGTGGGGGACCCTATATCTAAATGCTGTGTAACTTGCAGGTCCACCACGGCTCCAAGAGGTTCCACCTGGCACCAGTGTCCCTGGCCCCCGTGGTGGTCCACACTCCACAAGCGCCAGGGCTTCACACCACGCTGTGGAAGGGAATAGGCTCTGTGTGTAAGTGCGAGGGATGACCCTCGCCGTAGAGGACCTGATATCTAAAATATCGCCATGGCCCAAGTAAGTTAGCTTCTTAAATAATACATAAATGACATCGGGGCTTTACATTTTGTTCTTTATTAATACTCTCTGGAATATATCGCAAAATGACTCTCTTTGCTCAGTCGGGTATTGTCATCCTTCGCACATGCATTCCTGTGATGACAGATGTGTCACTCTCGTATTTATCATTTTAAGCACTTACCTTATAAAAGTATCGGCACCTATACTTTAAATTAATTTTTATTTTTTAAATTAAGGTATAAATTTTTTTATTTCTGTACATAAATTCTTTAAATTTTGTGCAAAAATGATTGTTTGGTATTGATGCAGTAACAGGGCGTTACACTTGTGGAAATCTTCAGTTTTGAAAAATATGATTTTCCTAAAATGTTTTTTTCTTGTTTGATAGATGATAGAAGGAATATTTTTAGTTTTAAAAAAATATTGTGTTTTTCTATGTTTCAGAGATATAAGCAACTGCAGCTCTTTTGGGTCATTCTGTCAGCATATATTTTTAAAAATCGTATAGTTTATTTCATTTTTGGGTTTTCTATTTATTGGACTGTATTTAATTACAAATATTTAGACAGTGACAAAACATTTGACTTATTTCTAATAAAATGGTATATTTATTGCAGAATCAGCATAGCCGTTGTAACTCCTTTCTACTCGGCAAGTTTTGTAGAAACTGTCCAAAGTGATATTGCGAGTGATAAACCGGGGATATTGGACGTGTTCAAGGAAGGAACAGTCCGCCTCCTGTCGTGGGGAGCTCCCTCCAAGGGCCGCATGCTCCCACTTCTGGGCTATTGTCATACCCACTGTAGCGTTTGGAATATCTAAATACCTCTTCAGGTAATTTTAATTTATTTATAATTTTATTAACCCTTTCTGTAGTAATCCTATTTGAGTATGGTGGACCCAAACTGTGCCAAAATATGCAGGACTACTGTATGTATATAACAGATGACATATCGACGACGGAAAGGCTGATTAATGTCACCATCAAACAAATAATTTTATCATTCAGTTTTAATAACATTTTGAAAAGAAGGAAATTTCGACTTGATCAAAGTTCTGTTTTAAAAAAATTATTGTTTGGTGTTTGACTTTTTAATCCAGATTGTTTATCAACTTTTTTTTTAAAGAAATTACTACAGCACGGCTTCAAAATTTAAGGTGGTTATGTTAAATTAGCCTGTCCTTTAATGATATTGTCGGTGATTCTACATACCATCTATTTTTTTACAACCAAAAAGCAAACAAAGTTCGTAGGTATTCGCGGCCTTCAGAATACAGATAATGTTTTTCTGGGTTATAATACCTTGTTTGTGGGCTTTGTGTTGCGAACGTTGGCAACACAAAGCCCTCAAACACGGCATAATAACCTAGAAAAAGATTGTCGTAACCAAAAAGCATTAGTTTTTTGTTGTTTAAAGACTATATGGAAATTTCAATACTGAATAAAGTTCGTATTTGCGATATTCATAATATGATGCATCACCACTCATTTTTTGATGTAATCTTGACATAAGAACATTTGCCCTAAATCAACAGATTTGACATGTAATTAATATTTTTCAACTATGTATTAATTTGTAGCGTGTCTATCCGTGGTGTTGTGAGTAAAATTCTACGTTTCCGGCAACGTCACATTCAGGCATTAGAAAGAAACTATTCTAAAGGTCACAATGATGCTCCAAATTCCGCAGAACAAAACACAAAAAATGATGAAATCAATTTAAGCGCTTCTCTCACTGCCCTCATTATAAGCGACATTGTCTTCTATCCAATGGAAACTATACTGCATCGCCTACATCTACAGGTTTGCTTTTTATTTGGTGTTTAAAGTGTAATGAATTATTCACATATAATTAAATTAGATATGCTATAAAATATTATTTATTTTACAGGGAACAAGAACAATCATCGTTAATTTAGACACGGGATATTCAGTTCTTCCATTCCTAACAGGTTACGATGGATTTATTGATTGTTACAAGACCGCCATTAACCTAGAGGGTTTTGTTGGTTTGTACAAGGGTTTCGGAGCACTAATTCTGCAATTTGTGACCATATTGTTGAAACCTCCTCCCAAACCGGCCATCACGGCTTCCTCTTCCCAACAGTCACTGTACAGCCAGACGAGATATCTAATTAACTAGTCTTATTGTTCCATGCTTCTTGCTTATAGAATGCATTTATGTATATTGTAGTCTAAATTTATCAGTATATTACTCATTTATTCAAGTACATTTATTTTATTTAAACAGAAATGTTATCTAATTATTGCTGTGACTGTGGTAAAAAAATGAAATCTAAAACCATTCTTCTGATTATATTATGTATGCTATTCTATAGTAAGAAAATACCCAATAAATAAAGGAATAATATCAATGCAGCTCACAACAGTAAACAGTTTTAAATTGCGAACAAACCAAATTCAATGTAATTTTAATTGTTTTTGTATGAAATTATTACTTATTTTACGCAAAATTCATTTATTTAACTTGTTTTTTTATTCATGGTAATGTGCAATACTATTATATTTTTATACCATATGAAATTTGAAATTCTGTTACCCCTAAACTGTGCACTTTTATAATTTCACAAACATAAAAGTTATACAGAAAGAGTTGATTGTCAAATTTATTTTGTGACCAGTGTGTTTATAAATATATGTAGATACATAGTCCAACATGTCTTATATCTGTTACGTGACATAATTTTTCTGATTTGAAGAAGTTACACTATGTTTTGAAAAAAAGAGTCACTTAACAGATATTACCCACTCATTGAGGATTTTTCAGTTACTGGCTGTTTCTCAAACAATGGCGAAATTCCGTACTCTGTAAATATATAATATTATGTAAGATAAGTCTAGTAAAGTCAGTGACAGTACCTACCTTTTGCCTGAATGATTATTTTCTACATAGATATAAATCATATAATTTTTCGCTATTTTATTGTATTTATTAATAGATAATAAGATACTTTTCATAAGAAAACTTTGTTTTAGAGTAAGCAGTAGAAAAATTTATTGCATTTTATTATCACTGAGAATTGAAAAATCATTAAATTTATAAATAAAATTAATTGTAGTAAATGCGTATTCTTTTTTATTTGTTTTGCCGCAACAATAAATAGATCTAAGTATAGAGATTAAGACAGGTTAAAAAAAAAAAAAATTGTATGCATTACTCGATGATATTTCAATATAACTTATTTCTTTTTTCATTTGTTACTAATTACTACTACTAGTTTCCCTTATCCACACCTAATGGTGCATAGGGCACTGCACTGAAACACCATGTTACTAATTACATATTACGAATTCAGGAGCATCAGTTCAACTGTTAAGAACTGTGCTAGAAAGTTTCTCTGGAGACGACTGTCTCAGCTCTTTATTTGCTACTCCTCTATCTTCATACCCTTTTCCCTTACCCAGTAAACTATTTGAAATATCACATGATAGTTGGGTTAGTGACACATTTTTTCATTTTAATTTCTTATATGTCTTACAGCCTTGAAGGAATGATAAAAGTTACAGTAGTAGTAGTAGTTCAAAACAAAGTTGATTTTATTTCAAAGTTTTGAAATTATTTTTATACTTAAGTAAATTTAATGCAATGTAGATGGATGCACAGTCCTGTAAGGGTTAAAATGAACTTGGTATTTTTTTATTCTCAATCATGTAAAATGTCTTGGTAAAATTGGTGAAGCTAATGTATACACAGCAATAAACTTTCATTCACGATGGCAAGACAATGACAAAAATGTGAGTTTTTTTATATTGGATTATAAATCGTTAAATGATCTAGAAGTATTGAATCAGAAAACTCATGTAGGTAAATGTACTGTAGTTTATTTTATGAAGTGACCTTTTAGGATATTGTGGTTTTGGACCACTGGGCTACAACCTGACTAAACTCGTTAAATGTAAGAAGAAATGTCATGGAACAATTATTTACTTATTGTATTCGCAAATAAAAGAAAGTAGTCTTGTATTGAAGTTATTGATCCATAAAACAATCAATTGTTCCATGAAATTTCCATTGGTGCATAGGGCACTGCATCGGTACACTAAGTGCTTTATAAATTGAGCATTTTATTACATGAAGGTTAGATATACAACACATATGGAATAGGTACCAAAAATAATAAAAACTTCCAAAGAATGCTGCTTGTATAATATAGACTAAATTATTTTTTGTAATTTAATAATTTGAAAATAAAGTTATCTTCACATTTCGTTGCATACTTTAGTACTAATTTCTTTCAGAGCCCTTATTCTATCTCTAGATTTCAAATTAGTTGTTACTATAAATGTCACATTTAAAAAAAATTCTGTCAAATACCAATTTCCACTTGGACTTGGACTTGGTATCCACAGAGAATGGAGGTTCTAAGTTATACCAGTGCCTTATTTATATTACTTTCACCAAGTAAAATCGATATTCTATAGTAATGTTACTTCACAAATCCATTACAAAGAATATTACTAGCTGCTATGGTATTGCAACCTGACCTCTACAATTTTTTTTTTTCCGATTTTATATTACCTATCTTATTTGTTTCAATTTATTAGTCGGTTCTTTTATACTAGCAAGCACTCATCTAAGATCTAAGTACTTTTGACTCCCACATATATCACAAAGGATGGATAAGGATTTTTTGAAAAGCACTGAACATCTGAGGGCTGTAGCGAGACATTCTATGGAGGTAATTCACAACTATCGTGTGTTGATTAATGTAATGCACTACTGAATACCTAATGGGTAAAGGGAGAAGTTAAAATAAAAAATAAGAATTATTTGTCCTCAAAAATCTATATCGTATTACTATAACAAAAAACAATTAAGCAAAATCTTAGTGAGAAAGCACATGGCGTCCTTTTAGTATTCTTCTCATAATGATTCTTCGTCCGTTTGTAGTGGACATCCTTTTAGCCCAACCGTGCTTTTTGATTCTCATACTTTCGCTGGGTCTTGGAAAGTGGTTACGAATTTTGTTTCTTACTTGAGTGAATGACCACGGTGAAGCGATGGTGGGAAGCGCCGGCGTAATCGCTGTTATACTATGAAAAGAACTGGTGGGGAATTATTGTAGGAACGAAACGCCTGAAAAAAAAAAAAGAACAGTAATATTTTTTGTCCCTAACTACAATTTTTTATCAATTAATAGTAATATTTCGTATCCATACTAACTGTACGGTGCTAAATAACGTGGGGAAAATTCTTCCAAACATTTTGTAAAATATTATTCAAACTTAAAAGTACGAATTTGATATTTTAACAAAATCTTGTCAGGCACTGTTACTGAGGTTAGAGTTAGAGATATGACAGATAGAGATAACCTAAAAAATTCAGTATTCAGCCAGACAGCCAAAGTATAAAATTTTGTTTTGTCTATGTAAGTAAGCACAGCGGTAGGTACTACGTCTACAAACTTTTGTTCACGGAAAAATATATGCCGCAAAACGTATACACACCATTTTTTTCTTAAATTATGAATAAAAAAATATGAATACAGTGGAGCCTCACTAATCCGGACCCCAAAAATAATAAGGGGGGTCCAGATTAAATAATGTAGAGGTAAATTATCATTTACCCATCAAAATACCATCACAATAATTTATTATCTGTGATAAATACAATTAAATTGAACACATCAACTTAACTAACTAACCATCACGCCGTAAGGGTAGGCAGAGAGGAAAGAACGCCCTAACACTCTGTACTAACACATTTCCTTTACATTCATACATCTTCTCATGCACACACGCCGATTATTCCGACTTTTCACATGTCCGCTTTCAAGTAATTGTCGTACTTGATCATGCCATGTCTTTCTCGGCTTCTACATAATTTTACAAATTGCTGTGGTCTTTGCATACAAACTGTTGAAATTTGTTTAAGTGTTACAGGTGCATTAGTGTAGTGAATCATAATTTATTTGAGGGTTGGTTGGAAGATATTGCTTAAAAGCAATAAGCCCGCCCTTGTACTTTTGCTATGTAATTGTACATGAAGTTTTAAATAAATAAATTTATTACATGAAGCAAGATGATCAGCTTTATGCTTCAGCACCAGTCTGTTCAAGGCGTGACATGTGAAATATTTGTATCTAAAAGATTACATTTCATATTGACTACATTGAGAGTTGACCCCGCGACCTCATACATGACTCACTTTGGGCTACCATGCATGGAATTATATAAAAAGGACAGCAAAAATGAAAATCTGAAGTAAGGTCAAATTTATTTATTTAACTAATCATCAAAAGTCACTTTTGTTCCAGTAAATGCAGCTATGGCTGGTTTCTTCTTTTTTGCTTCCCACGAAGGATGAAGTTTTTCTTCAACTTTAGGTGGTGGTTTTGTGAATCTATCTGCTTTACCAAATTTCTGATTATTAAATTGATTCAGTTTAGTATTCATGTCTTGTCTATCCGAGTTGTGTAAAGTCGAATTCTCATATTTCCTTTTTTCATTATTTTGATAGTCTGGGTTGTTTGAAAATTTGTTGGTATTTTTGAGTGCGCTTTTTACGTGGCGCAACATCGTTTCCGAACATAGCGGCTCGCCTCAGTCTACGGTTTCCAGCGTTTTCATCAACAAATGTCCCAGGTTTAATATCCGGAGGTCGTGGAAGAGCAACAGTCATATAATTGTCACCAGATTCAGTGACGAAGAATGAGTCGACAGTTTTTTCAGTTTGTACTAAGTTTATTTCATCATCGTCTAAGTCGACAAACATTCTTTTGCCTTTTTGTTTGGGTTTTGAAAGATTACCGCTCGGAGATTTTTGTAAATGGGCAACATCTGTTGGTTTTTTTAATGATTCTTTTAATTTGGGCTTAAAATGAACTATTTCATCTTCTGATTGATCATCAGAATTATAATTGTCTTCATTTTCATTAGAACTCTCTTCACCTCGATCTGATTCCTCATTTGCTGACATCTTCATCTGAAACTTCATTGTTATCATTTTCACCTTCGTTATCTTCAACTGAAATTTTGTCATTATCATCATCATCATCTTCAATACTCTCGTTTTCACTTTCTACATTTTCTATATTATCTTCATCAAAGGTATTATTAAATTTATCTGCATCTGAGGAATGCCCACTCTCTTCATCACTAACAGATTCACTCTGCAAATGTTTGAACTTTAGTTTTCTTAGCGGTATTTTTAGAAACTGTTTTGACCTCATTATCATCGTCATCAGTCCCAGGCGCATCATTTTCAGAATTCTTTTTAGACAAGGCCGCTTTTTTCTCTATTAATTTCAGCTTTTCTTTTCGCTTCTTTCTTCTCATTTTTCGAGGATCAACTTCTAGTAATTTTGTCTGTAGGCACGTGTGCATATTTGTCAATTATTTGTTGGAATTTGGGTTTCAGAGATTTGTGGTTGAGTAGTTTGGCCATTACTTTTTCTTCTGTAACAATCGGAGTGTCCATGATTTTCATTAGATTCCCAAAATTTTTCATTGCAAATCTGCCAATCTCTAAATGAGTGATTTTCTGTAAAAAAAAAACAAATTCCAAAAAAAATGTTAAGCTCATGTCATTTAAATTTTTAATTTTTTAAAGGAATAAGGGTCTTAGGTTAGGACCCTAAGGGATTCTAATCCCGAGTCCATAACTCTAACCACTACGCCGCAACCCAGTTCCCTGTACAATCAAATAGGTATGTGAAAGTTTAAAATCTTCAGTGAAGAAAAGTTAAGTTTCTAAGAACCAGTCCTACAAAGACCTAATAATAAAGTTTTGTAGAAATATTCTGTGTTCTTATCCTCCGCTCTGTATCTTTGTGTGTGGGGTAACCTGTTTGTTTTCTTCTCTTTATATTAGGGTTTAATACTAAATGGTAGACAAGGTACGAGGAAAGACTAAAGGAGTGTGCTTAAGAAAAACTTGATTAGGCTGTAGCAGCATTTAAAATAATGATAAATAATTTACAATAATACACTTAAGAGATCATAAAATTAGCTGCTTTAGAATACCTTAATTTTGAGAATTTCCGAAACAATATTTTCTGCTTTGCCATTGAACTTGGCTATCTCCTCATCGGTTCCCTTGCGCGCTTTTAGCTGCTTGGCTTACGGATTCCTTCAGCGGAAGATAAAATAATTTAAAAACGACAATAATAATACAAAACAATTGATCGACTTACATCATTGTTGAAGTCCAGCTTCACCTGACTGAGTTCAGTATTCATCATTGTGAAATAATAATTATTAGATAAATTTTAGATATTCTCGATAACGTCAAAACATAACCTCCATATTTTTGACGGATAATGTACCGCGCACATAAAACAGCATGACATGTAAGTGAGTAGGAATCTTCTCGACCTGCCGTCTTTTTTATACAGATTCAATTATAATATGTGTAAATAAAAATAGATGGCAGTAATGTCATATTTCTACATCTTTTTTTAAAACAACCTACCTATTATTTAAAAATGAAAATATGAAGTTTTATCTCATAACGTCGGCGTCGTCTACTCTACGATTGGCAAATTTTGCATATTTTTTCTGTAAATGCAGGAAAATATGTTAAACAAAAATACTTTAATGCACTGGCACTTTGATGCATTTATAGTGATGAATTATAAACCAAACAGACATTGTATATTGTATATATAAATATATACATGGTGTAACAAAACTCGTAGTACAACCAATGTACAACCGAAAAACTGGTGAATCTACATCATATTTGGAGTCTAATGTGTAATATGGCTTTTGAATCCAGGTTGAAAAACAACTTTTTTTTTCTCCTCATAAAAGCTTATTTAGTACCTCTACTGATGCATGAATTCTTTACTAAAATGCGTTTTTTTAGTTTGTTTTCTTTATAAATAGTATAAATTTATCTAAGTAAATGTTATGTGATTTAAATTTGCAAAAATTATTTAAAAAAAAAAAATTATTTTTAATTAATTTTCTCGAAAACTATGGGTCAAATAAATAAAAAATCTACAAAATCGACTCCAAATATGATTTAGATTCACTGGTTTTCCCGCTTATACATCGAGTTTTATTTTAACGGGTATACAATACATCGTAAATTGTCCATACAATCATCAAGTTTTAAACGATTGTAACTTTTGACGTCTTTCCCAGAATTTGTAACCCTCTTATTAACCCTCTCATTGTAACAAGCACACGATGTTAATGTAGGTACGAGTATTATGTTAAACTTGGAAGTAGTGTTGATAAGTTGATATTGAAATTCAGCTATAATAAAACAATAATAGACCGGTAGGTACCTATACTTACTATTATTTTTTATTATGCTGAAGTAGGTACCTGCAGTGTTGAACTTACCGCAAAATTACACAAGGAAAGAAAAAGGTTTTGATAACTGAAAGTTTTTTTACAAAGGTAAAATAATACACAATATATAGGTACATAATTTTTTATTTTTTGCATGTTGGTAGTATGGAAATAAAATGTTGTGCTATGGTCGATTTTAATACGTTTCTATTTAAGACTGGCCGATGGCGGCCAAGTCAGTAGGAGTTATCAGGTATAATGAGTAGGTAAATCAGCTTAAAATTATGATGCTAATGTCGAAGTGATAGGATAGAAGATAGGTACCTACTTCGTAAACCGCAAAATTAAAATTACCCATTAACCATACAACCTAATACCTACTATTTTAAAATAAAAATCACTAACTTGAGTTCAGAGTGATACATAATATAAATAAATTAATAAAATACCTATCACATTTTCAATTACTAAACTCAAAATTTAAAAATATTTATGTATGATGATAAATACAAAAGAATGATAAACTCTTACAAAATCACATACCTTAGAAAAGATCACAAATATTTGAAAATTCGACGTGTTTTGAAAAACTCGTTTGTAATTTGTAAAATTCGATCCCCCACCACCTCTAGATAAAGCATTTTCGGATAGAGTTTTTGGCGAAATAACTGCGACGTTTAGATTTAGATGAAAGTGTGCAAACTGATTCAGGTAAAGTTATTTAACATACATACATTCCAAGCACAAATCATGAAAAAACTATATTTTCAGAGAACAGGAAATGCTTAAATTAGAGGACATGGGGTTTTGTCAATTAAGTATATTCAGAATATTTATGGGCACTGGCATTTTATACATATTATGTATCTACAAAAATAAATCTAAAGTCTAGACTACAAATTAATGTACGTCTGCACAAGATTTGGCTTCTTATATGAGCACTGTGCAGACTTCTTGATACATTTTTTTTTATTATCTTTTTATTTAAAAAAAAAAAATCATTGAAAAAGAAACATTTGAGTTTCCTATGATAAACGCAAATATTTCAATTTTTGGAGCTGTTTTCAAATAGTTTGGAAATAACTGTGCCAGAAAGCAGGAAACAAGTTGTACTGAAGTGGGATTCGAACCTAGAGATTCTAGTCCGGAATCCTCGAACTACCACTAGACCACAACTCGGTTCAGGATACATTCATACAGGATCACAATTAAAGGATACATTCAAATTCTTATGATATATATATAAAAATACCCAAATATTTTAATATAAGGGCTGCTTTAGTTAAATTTGTTTTAGTTTTCAAAGTGGGAAATATCTTTGCCAGAAAGCAAGTAAAAGAAAGAAGTAAAAATAAAGTATATTCAAAGGTAGCTAAATTATCAAGATATCTACTCTGCACTTGGTGTACCATTGTACCAATGCAGTGCCCTATGCACCATCAATTGCGGATAAGGGAAAGTAGTATCTAGTTGTAAAAACGTGAAATATTATAACAATGAAAAAAAACTTTGACAATCCAATTTACATATTTTATATGTATGTTTTTCCAAAAACATTTTTTTTTCCAAGCAAAACTGTCACAGTCGCTGTATCAATCCAAATAGATATTTTTAAATTACAAGGAAGGATTTATTTTATTTGTTTTTGGAGAGTGTCCTCTGCTTCTCGGCGAACTCGACAATCTTGTCATCCACGTGGAGCCCCTTCCTCCTTCTCACCCCGTCCATGTAGCGCTTCGCCCTGTTGGCGCTGTCGCCCTTCTACTCGAAGTGGACTTACTCCATCTCGGTGGACGGCGTCCAGAACGGGTCCATGTCGATAGTCTGGAAGGAAACATCACATCAATAGTTTTGGGACGAATAGATTAACAGCAGTCGCAGTCGAGCGAATCTGAATCTGTCTTTAGATTGATGCTTTGGGCATCCGAGTTCGTATTCAAACGCATCTACATTATTTAACAAATCAAGAAAAAAATCACAATGAACCTTCGTATGTGCATTCATCAAACCACTTGAAAAATAAATAACGGTTCGTAAAAATAAATAATCTCGACATATATGTATCCGATCGTTTAGCTCAGTGGATAGAGAAGCTGACCGGTGAGCAGAAGGACCCAGGTTCAATTCCTGGAGCAAACGGTTATTTATTTTTCAAGTGATTTGATGAATGCACAAAAATTATTGTGATTTTTTCTATCTTTCTCTTGATTGGTTAGTTAAAAAACTTTTGGTTGTCTGTAAAGTCGGTTTACGGACGATAATTTTTAACGTGATAACGTTCATGACGAAAACATTGATGAAAAAAATAGCATACTTTTATTAATTGAATTGAATTATTATTACTGAATTATCATTATTTTTGTATAAATAAAAAGAAGGAGTTAATTGAAAATTTAAATTTTTTCCATAAATTGTCATTTTTTAGTTTTTTCTTCTTGTGTGCTGCTGCTGTCTCCCTTTTACTCGGGGCGCATCGGCCGGTGGAGTGAAGAGAGATAGATGCGTCACAAACCGAACGCTTAGGCCGACCGTTGTCTCTCTATCGCTTGTTCCGCGCTCTCGCTTGCACGCTCGGCTCAGGCGGAACGTGACAATGAGTCATGCTTTTTCGTGTGTGCAGCCGCCGTTCATCGATTTATAAGACGTTATCACGTCAAAAACGTGTAAAATTGTTGAGCATTTTAAATCATCGCTTCATTCGTAGATGAATAAAGTTAAAATAATATTGGCATCTAATATGAATTTATTTCGTTAGTAGTTTCGTTGTTGTTTAGTTCAAAATCCTGATATTTTCGTAAAACTTGCATTCCCTAATTTAAACCTATTCCTATAATTCTTCATCTAAACATATTTCGTATTCCTATTTTTCTCAGTCCAGAGTCAATGTGTAACTTATTTTACAGTCCATTATTGAAACTAGGATAAAATATGAAATGTTATTTTTCGGTTGTTTGGGGCCTTTAGAAAGTTTGGTAATATAGCTTAATTTTATTTATTTATTTTAACGTTGTACAAACAATACTTGTTATGATTATTTTACGGTTGTGGACTGTCCAGGATCTAAAAGCCGGGTAATTGGCAGTCAAATACCTAATTTATTTCAAATAAAGGAAACGATTAGGATATATACGGATAATATAATGGTAACCAACTTACATATAAATTTTAAACGCACAGGTACCTAGGTAGGAAGGCACATTATACATATATTGTATATACTTCCTTCTGATGTATTTATGATGTAAAAAATAAGCAACAACAAAAAAAGTATTCATTGAAAAGATTAATTCGGAGTCACCTTGAGTTGGCGGCCGATTTAATAATAAATAATGATACATGGACCCGGCCCAGGACGGGTCCAGCGATGTTATCTCAGTAGAAAACACCTGTCTCTAATTCTGTTAAGGTCCAACTCGCATCAGTATGGGCCTTTTCTATTATAAAAAATAATGTTCCGGGCCTCCGAATCCCAAATAAATTAAAATTAACAGGGGTAACCAACTATAGACATTTTTTGACAGATGTTTCAGAATTGATGTACGTGGAACTTTCATACATTAAATTTGGTCTCGGATTTGATTTTCAGAGTGGTCAACGCGAGTTTGAAAGTTATTGATCCAGTATAAGGGATACAATGGGTCTTCTAATTAAATAATAGTAGGTACTCAAAGGTATCTATCTCATGAGGAGATATTGCCATTGTTCATCTTTACTTCTGCACACTTCGAATTTAAAAGTTCCTTTTAATATTATTAGTGCCAAAAAAAATAGTTTCATTTGCATCAAATGCACGTAAAACTAACAATAAAATGAGCACATGAGCAGGTACTAAACATTTACATAGGTAAGTACATAGGCGGCCTCCGTAGCGTAATGGCTAAGACGCTGGACTCACGATACGAAGGTTTCCGGTTCGATTCCCGGTAGAGAACACAAAAATCAAAAGTGATTTTTCTCAAGCCTGGGTGTTTGTTCTTATGTTGTTCCCTTCTGTAAATTGGGCCTCCAGTGGCCTGTTGAGGTGGTTAAAAAAATAAAAAAAAAAAAATGATTTTAGGGCTAATTATATTTTACGGGACCACTTTCGCAGTGTAAATTTTTAAAATACAATTTTCGCCCTTATGTACAATGTACAGGCATACATTTCATATCTTTGCACAGGTACCTATATCTATGGCAATTCTTTTGTGGGTATTTAATTTTAATAATCTGGGCAAAGCTCCAATACCTAAAATATTGTATTAGGTACCTACGTTTATAAATAATTAAACTTCTGAAACTAGCGTACGGCTGAAAAAATAACTGTGCCAAACTACACAGACGCAGTATCTTATATTTAATTATGAGTAGATACATTGTACAGATCTCCATCTGCATATAATCGACCCAAATCGAAGGCTAATTACTATAGTGGTTAAACATTATTAAGGAGAAGATGCTCGCTTGAATGATTTGGGTGAATAATTAAGTAGGTAGCAATGAGTGGAGTAAACCCGGTAGTTATTTAACCCCGGGCTATGTTAAACCGACTTATAATAACCATTCATGTATAAATCATACCAACTTGCTTCCATCTTAAAAGATTTCGGACAAGAAAAAAAACAGCGTGACCAGACACGACTTTCACAAAACGCGGGAGAAAATAAAAACATTAGATACACATTGTAAATAAAGGGCAAAATTAAATAATAATATACAAAGAAAGAAAAATACGTTCATCTCATGTTCGTTACACGATGTTTATGTGAGGGTTAATATCATGCCACTAGTTTCGCGGCAAAACTTCAGCACTAACGCAATCTTATGAAAATAATATTAGATCTTGTTTTCATAAATTCTTTCGTCGATTTTCAGGCATTTTTTTTTACCCATCCCTCCTGGTCATCTTTTCGATAAATTTGCGCTAACTATTATGTAAAAACAAAATGCCGCCATTATAACTCCTGCATCACACCTGTTCTTCTCTATGGCTGCGAATCGTGGCACCTAACTAGGGCCCAAGACAGCAGACTTCTGATTTTTTGAGAATAGGTGTCTTAGAAGAATTTTAGGGTGCGGTGGTTTGACTTTGTAAGGAACACAGAGGTGAGGCAACGGACACAGCAACCCTTGGTATCTACTGTCATCCGGCGAAGGCGTTTCGGCTGGCTCGGTTTCATACTACGTATGCCTCCCGAGAACCTTAACCATGCTTGCCAATATTTTCAAGGCATCAGGTTTCTCGGCGTCCTGGTCGTCCACTGTTGACAATTCGTCGGCAGTTTGCGTCAGAGCTGCGGGGACGTGGACTTGACTTGGGAGGATGCACGGGAGCTGGCGGCCGATCGCTTGGCCTGGAGGCAGTTTGTGGATTCTATATGCTCCACATGAATATAATGCAGGTATAATGAACTATTATGTCGAACTTTTTCAATCTCCCCCTAATTTTTCTAATCTAATCCTAATCTTCTCCCTTAATATTTATTGACTTGACATTAACCACCCTCAGAGGCATGTTTTAGGACATTGTGGTTGTAGTCTCTTTTTTCTCCCAAATCCCAATATTTCAAAAGAATTTAATGGAATAACCCTTTCTTTCGGGACTCAGGAATCACAGTGGGCAGTGGACAAAATAGGAATTCGTTAGTATGAAGAGCTAAGAAAGTACCGGTAGATGGGCGCCAATATGGCAATCTCCAATCCGCCACTAAATGGAAACTAGTTGGCAATTTGGTGTGGCGCATTTACGAGTAAGATGAGTGATGATGACGAATATTTGGATGATTGGTTTGCTGCTGGATTTTGTGAGTATGAACACGTATTTGTATAAATCGTGCCCATTAAAGTCAACTTGATTTTCCTCACTAATTAAGGATTATTTTTTATCTCCGATAATTCCAGTGGCGGGCAGTGAAAACCGGTAAAATAATCCATACTTCAACAAGTGGATAAAATTATAAGCTTTTTCCCGGAAAGAACCAAAGAAAAAAAGCATTTCTGTTCAGGCATAGATTTTTTTCATTAAATTTATTTAATAAAATCTACTAACAATATTATTCACACAACTTTAAAAAAATACTTCGAGTATATTACACTACGAGAGTATATTACAGTACGAGTTAAGCACTGGATAATTGGTAAATACAATTTTTTTTATTGAACACAAAACCACAATTTTTTATTTACTTACCTACCTGCTTTTTTACGTGTGATATAAAAATTGTGAATAGGGGAAAGGGTAACAGTTATTAGCCACTTAAGCGTTCTTCGTGCACTAAATTGACTCCCAAGACTTTAATCTTTTGAACAAACCATACAAAACTTGGAAGATTTGTTTTACAAAACTCGATGTACAAGCGGGAAACCAGTGAATCTACATCATATTAGGAGTCGATTTTGTGTTTTTTTTTTTTTTAATTGACTTTTTGAGTTTACAAGAAAATCAAATTCGAAGTTGACTTATTTTTCGATAGATTTTTTGCAACAAATTTAATTTATTTAGTCAAAATAATAGTATCCCTACATAAAAGAAAATCAAAAGCAGCATTTAAATATGAATTTCAAGAAAAATATTATTTTTTTCAAGCTTAGATTAAAAAGTCATATTACACATTGGACTTCAAATATGGTGTAGATTCACCAGTTTTTGGGTTGTACTACGAGTTTTGTTGATGTATATGCAGTATATGCACATATTAAATTTATCTTCCTCGTGTTGGACTGGCGCTGAAGCGTAAGACTGATCATCTCGCCTCCACGTAATAAATTATCAAGATACCTACACTGCACTTGGTGTGTATTACCAATGAAATGCCCTAATGCACCGTTAGGTGCGGATAAGGTAAAATAAGTGAATAGAATATTGTAAAATTTTCGACCAAAAAAAACATACCACAGGCACAGGTAGGTACTACAGGTACTGGCTACTGTATTCACGACCACATCCACCCGAACCAAATATAATATAATGTAGCATTTGTGTATGAGAGGAATAAAAAAGCCGCTGTAAAAAGATGATAATAAAAAAGAGAATAAGTTGGACAACGGGCGCGTAAGGCCGGTAGCCAAATGGAATTAGTCGGGATTAAACTGAACAACTGGCAACACTTTTTACATTTTTTTGTATTCAAATTTAGAAGATCGTTAAACATGGCTGTATTTCGCGCGTCGTTTTTATGGCTGCTGTGCTGTCGCCGGTAGCTACCTGAAACCACTCCAAACTAACTGCGATAAATACATTATTGGATCTAATCTGTGAGGGATTTTATAATATTTGCCATGAGAACAGGATTCCACAAACAAAAAAATCTAAAACATAATAAATTTCGTTTGTGAAATAATTTATCCGAATAATATTTATAGGTAAAGAGTGACCTTACCAGCGTCACATAACAATATACATGATTTATTTGACTAGGCGTTTTGTTTTGAAATGTAAATTATTACGGTAGGTAGATAATAAAAATGTTTTCGTATGAAATTTATTATAATAATAACATTTTCGAATGTGTGTGCAGGTTATAAATAAAAATAAGATGGTAGATGGTGGGAGTTGGTATACAAAATTACATATAATACCAGGGTTTCTGTCTTATGAAATGCATTATGTCTATGTCTTTTTAGAGTAGGTTTAATTGTTTAATTGTATTATCAAGTTGATAAATAGCCCCGAGGATGACCAGAAGGTCGAAACTAGTTGGCTAAGTGTATAAATTAAAAAGTTAATAAAAAAACTAAGTTTTTGATTTTATTTATTTAACCAAGCGAATCATGATAATTTCTTACATAAAGGCAAGACGATCAGTCGGATCAGGGCCAGTCCAAGGTATCACAAAATATGAAGTATTTTTATGAGAAAAATAACATTGAAAAATATTTACAAAAATGGGCTACGGGGCAATTAAAAAAAAAATATTTAGATGGAAATTTATAATACGAAATTTTAGTATTTTTAAAAAAAAATCATTATTATGTCCGTAATTTTAATCAAGCATTGATGTACCTACCCAAGTATCACCTAAAGAAAAAAATACATAGCCACTTCTCTGGTTCTACGCATCAACTATATATTCAGTACGACCCTTTTTGTGTGCTTAGGAGACGGATTCGTTTGCAGTCAATTCGTTTTTCTAAGCTCCGTTTTTACATATTTTTACGAGGAATCTTAATTTTTTTATTCGTGTCAGAAAAAAAACAAATATTCATTAGTATTCACGCGAAAAAAATACGGAACTCAAAAATGTAGGAGATTTTTTCCCTTACTCGGGAAAGAAAACGTTTTGTTAACATAATATATTATCATTTTTGTTAAATATTATTCTAATCCGAGGCACAACTGCAGGTGTTTGGAGAATTCTTACGGAATAAACCGAAGGTCAAGTTCAGGAGGATGTAAAAAGCCGTAAATTAAATATTAAAAATAATCCAAAGTTGTACACGAAAACATTAAAGTCAAGAACGGAACCTCAATCTAAAATTTGTTAGGGATTGGTCGTAAAATATGAAAATGCTATAACTCGGTTATATATTGTAACATTATTGTGTCTCGTTCTGTTATATGGCTAGATTATGTATGCGAGAGGAGAGAAACTGGAGAAGTTATCTAGAGGGGAGGGGTTTAGAACAAAATTTCTAGTTAAAATGTCCGTTTCAAATCAGGAAGACCTAAGAGAAACCATTCTTTAAATAATTGATTCAGTCTGTATATTATTTGTAACGGTATAATTCCGAAAAAATCAACGATATTTATGTGACATTGTTTGATGTTTTACTAATAAGCATTAAAAGGGATGAAAGTTTTGATAATTCCAATGCGTTAGGTTAGGTTAGGTAAGAAAACCATTTTATCTTTCAGGAATGTAGTTTATTTCTGATCCTCCGTTGTTTAAAGATCATTAATTTATAAATAATAGGTAGGCACTTAACTACTACGAAATCTGAACAAATTTAACTCGAAGAAAAGAGAAAAAATATTCCTGTAATAACTAGTGTTCCTACTTTATGTCCTCAACCAGAGAGAAAACAATCTGAAATGTATTGACACGACGGGGAAGGAACAACAAAGCCATACTTACTCGTAAATATAAGGAAGAAAAATAATGAGCGCTTCACAGCGTGAGATTAAGGAAAATAGCTACTAATTTTAGTTCGGAGGCACATCATAATATACTGTGTAGGTTGTACATACATGATCAAACCCTTCATTAAACTTGTATCAAGTGAGACACTCAGGCTTGTATGGGCCAAGGTACCTAACAACCTAACTACCTAACGCCTCGCGCCCGTAAATCAGTCGAACTGCCTAATAAGCCGCACTCCAAGAAACTAAACAATGATTATTAGTGGATCGTGTTGAAAGAACGGCTAAAATAAGTTATAATGCAAGTGTGCCTGGATGTAGAAGCCGAGGATGGCCGAGAAACACATGGCATGATCAAGTACAAGTGCTTGAAAGTGGCCATGTAAACAAACAGTCGGAATAATCGGCGTGTGTGCATGAGAAGTTGTATAAATGTAAAGGAAGCGAAGGAAGTGTGTCAGGACAGAGTAGTATGGCAATCTCTCGTCTCTGCCTACCGCTACGGGGAAATGGCGTGATGGTTAGTTAGTGTTGGACGCGGAATGTTTTGCCTTCGAATTTCACATGAAACTACATAATATTATTTATATCCAAAAAGAACAACGTATTTTGATGAAAATTCATAATACACATTATTCTTGCGATGCGATGTAGCCTCAGAAAAAGTGATTAATATCTAATTATTCTACAAAAGTTCTAGACTATTATACACGGTGTAACAAAACTCGATGTACAAGCGGGAAACTTGCGAATCTACATAATACTTGGAGTCGATTTGGTAGATTTATTTGACCCATAGTTTTTGAGAAAATTGAGTACGAAGTAGATTTTTTTTCGATAAATACTTGCAATTGCAAATTGTTATCAAATATCATGTATTTAGTCAGATTGATACTTTCCATAAATAAAACAAAATCAAAAACAGCAATTTTACTTATTCTGCGGTAATGAAAGCTTTTATGGGAAAAAAACCTTTTTTTTCAAGCTCAGCCATGTTACAGATTCGACTCCAAATATGATGTAGATTCACCAGTTTTCGGGTTGTACTACGAGTTTTGTTACTCCATGTACAGACAGTTATATAGTACCTACTACCTACCTACCACTCGTCAAACGGATAGCTTTTGGATTGATGCATATCGAATGCATAATAATAAATGATGCGATATTTGACTGAATTTACCACCGGCATTATTGTTTCGCGATATGTCGTCATCTAAAATAACAGGGAGTCTATGCAATATATTTCGCAACATCGATTATTTAGTATATTATGTTTAATCACGTAATAAGTGGGGCGGTCTTTATGACCTACATAAAACACACTACCTTCTAAACACTGCACAGATATAAAAATTAAATTAAAATTATAATAAAAACTAAAATTCGGCACAATTATCGCAAAATGTTGCGCCTAAATTATAGTTAAACAGTTTTTAGAATATTAGCATTATCTCGAAATTTTGAGATTAAGATTGTGTCTAAAAAATAGTGAAAGAGCGAATTTAATACCCACTTCATCTTGGGTTTTTGATTACACGTCTAATGGCGGGAGATGGACTAATGGTGGTTCTAGAGACTAGCTGGGCGCAGAATCCTTCTGCTCCTTTTTTTGGCGGCCCAACAACCGTCATTATCGTGAAACTAATTTATTTTCGTAAACATTGGCTACCGGACATTAATTATACCTGCGCCGGGTAAAACAATGGTGATGGGGCGCGAGGCGTATTTGGTAGCCGACTGAGATAGCATCTCGGGACGGGGGATTAGACATCTTAAATTGTTATTACTACAAGTAAAAAACGTCAGACGCCCACAGGAATATTAAAATTAATAAGATGAAGGGATAACGAATGGACGGTTTGACATTGTGGAAAAGAAAAGGGTCAGATCTGGAAGCTGTGTTACATCAATATATATTACTTCATGCAGGTAATAAATAGGTACACGCAAGTCCAACGTACAGCACTAACCCAAACCTGTTGATATTATTTATGAAGTAAATATAGATTTATTGTAGATTTTATTTCATTTTACTAAATGACTAAACATTATCTAACTAACTAACCATGAGAGGATGAACGCCACACCACTCTGTCCTGGCAAACTTCCCTTGCTTCCTCCTCATTCATACATCTTCTCATGCACGCACGTCGATTATTCCGACTTTTCACAAGGCCACTTTCAAGTATTTGTTGCAGGTACTTGATCACGCCATGTCTTTCTCGGCCTCCCTCGACTTTTACCACCAGACACACTCGCATAAATCCTTTTAGCCGTTCTTTCATCATTCATTCGCTCCACATGACCGAACCATCGTAAAAGAAGTTTCTTAATTTTGTCGATAATATCTCAGCCCAATTTCGGCATTAGGGCACCTATCATACATGGTTTTATCCACACATTCGCCTGAGAGATCGCATTTCAATATTATCTCATAGCATAAATTATTTCAAACCTAAAATTGATGTTTTTTAAGTGCCATTATAACGTATTGATTCGATGCAGATTTGTATGAAAAAACGATTCACAGGCAAACATAAGAACGGACGCTATCATAAATATTTGACATTTCAACTGTCTAAAGTTATTTATTCTGAATTTTAACCCAAGTTGTTGGAATGGGAATGTGGCCAAATGCAAAAAGGAAACTGCGCATGTTAGGAGAATTATTATAGTTGGGTATCGGGAGAATAGAAGACAGGACAGGTGTTGAGAAGTCCTTTTGTTGGGAAGAGACAAAGGAACAAGGAATAAAGGACGACACGACGATGCGGAGCAGTGAACGCAGAACGCGGAACAACAGCCAACAAACATGAGCCAGAAATATCAATCATCCTGTCTCTACACCAATACAATCTGCGATCTTCCAAGCCCATCTCAGGTTCAGCCATTCACCACTTTTTGCTTTTGGTTAGATGTATTATTTATTGTGAAAATGTTTTGATAGTGACTTTAGAAATATAATGAATGAAATAGATCTGTTGAAAAATCTGACATACCTTTCATATTGCACACATCAGTTTAAAAGGAATCGATTTATAAGAGCGAAACGAATTTAATGTTGTCTATTTTATTATGTTTTGTATTATGAACTGTACCACGAAATGTAAAACGGAATACTAAACATTTGATAGAATGAGAGATAAAAATAATAAAACTTAAAAATTTACGTAGTTGCGATAGAAATACTTTTATACGTAAATGTACCTATTAAGTGTGGCATATTTTTTCGAAACGAACAATATTTTCGTTTTCGTTGAGAAAACCGAAGCTAAGACACCTCATCTGATTCAAATTCTGTTTGCATTGTTGTGTATTTGTGTACCAACAACAAAATTACCGAAAAATAGGAAAACTCCATCACTTTTTGCAATCTAGTACAGTAAAGAGTAAACGGTTTTCACAATCTGACAAATTATGTTTATTTGTAAATAAAACCTCAACAGTAAGTTGACTATGACAAAAATATGTAGGTTGGTAAAAATTAAAGAGAACAAAATAACCTACATTTTTTTGTACACATGCTTATTCTGTAAGTCTTGTAGGGAAAAAATTACAGCGGCAGATCCAGGTTCAAGTCGTGGCTTGTCACGTATTAACGTGCATTTTAATATTTAATCAATAAGTATTATTACAATAATTAATTGAAAAGCGGACGATCAAAACGGGACACTAACTAACTAACTAACTAACAACCTTAATTTTGTCGATAATGCTTATCTCAGCCTTGCACTCTGCTCTAATTTCGACATTTGTACACCTATCATACATAGTATTACCACACATTCGCCTGTGAGATAGCATTCCAACAGCATTTAGTCTACTTTCATCCTTCTTTTTCCAACACCACGCTTCACTACCATACATAAGGGTTGGTACCAGAACTCGGTTGTGTACTTCAACATGTATAAGTTGAACAACTATGGTGACATCATACATACTACCTAATTCAGTATTTGAAAGAAACTAACTTTTTTATTGCGATTGGTCTTTACCGCATACTTACTTTTCTAACTACATGCGACAGTCTGAGCAGTGTAAAAATGCTTAAAAATTAGAGTAAGTACAGTCGTAAATTTCATACAAAACTGTAAGGTCACGTTTTGGTCGATGTTTGGAAAGGCTTTACTGGAGAAATAAACTAACCTCGAAATGGCTGAAGACCAGCTGCATGGTGGCCAGGCCGGAAGTCTGCTTCCTGAGCTCGTCCGTGAGGCGGAAGGACTCCAGGACGGGGAGTAGCGCCACCACGGAGAAGCTGGACGACAGGCGGTCGGCCTCCTCGGTCAGCAGGCGGCCGTGCCTCCTGCGGAGCACGGAGTACATCGGACCTGAGGAACACAAACAAACATCAATAATTCATCAAACATTAATAACTTATGCCACATTGATTGCGTTAAGAGGGCACTGCGCCACGTGACCTCGGCCGTTTCTCCGTACAATCGTATTCCTCGATTAACTCCCTGGAATTTAGCATTAGAGCAATGATTTTTTCGCATGTTTTAGATATCGTATCCATGTGCTGCGTATGCCTCCCGAGAGCCTTAACCATGCTTGCCTATTTTACAAGGCATCAGGTTCTCGGCGTCCCGGTCGTCCACTGTTGACAATTCGTCGGAGCTGCGGGACGTGGACTTGACTTGGGGGGATGCGCGGGAGCTGGCGGCCGATCGCTTGGCCTGGAGGCAGTTTGTGGATTCCATATGCTCCACATAGGGAGCGGATATGGTATAAATGAATGAATGAAATTTAGATATCGACCAAAAGCGTATTCGCATTGTCTTATTTTTGAAATAATTCACTTATCTCCTTTAAAAATAATTTTTTTTTAAATAAGACGATGCAAACACGCTTTTTGTCTATATCTAAAACTTGAGAAAAAATCATTGCTATTGTGATAAATTCCAGGGAAAAAATCGAGGAATACGATTGTCTGGAGAAGCGGCTGCAGGTCACGTGGCATAGTGTCCTGGTTTTGAGAAGCTGAAGAAGACAGTGTTGAAGCTGAAGAAGTCCACAGGTATATAAATGAATTGGAGTCCTAGTATTTGGAAATAAGAATGATTTGAGAACCGTCCAGATTCCGGATGGGCGTGGTCCGTGGTCCGTGGTCTCTCCCACTACTCTCGGCACAGCATCCGCTGGACACCTGCCTTCATTCTGTGATTCTCAAACTTATATTACATTATCCACAAATGTATTACAGCAACCTAATCACAGACTAAGTTTTCCCAGAAAAGAGAACCAGGAATCTTTAATACGTGTAGGTGGATAGCAGGTTCGTAATTCTTCCCCCAGTAACAGAATTAAAATCTGGATAGTTAAGATCACTATCATATAGAATCTTTTCTTTAATAGTGGAAGTACTTAATCTATCATAGTTCTTCCAAATACTATATATCTTTTAGCTGTTAAAGGAATTTAAATACATCAATTATTCTTTTTTTAGAACTTCCTTTCAAACGTTTAATTACGTGGCCTCCGTAGAGTAATGGTTTAGACATGTTTAGCTACTAGGCCCACGACACAGAGGTCTCGGTATAGATATCAAAAGTAATTTTTCTCAAGCAAGTATTAATATCTAATTTTATTCTCCTTTGTTTTTAGGCCTCCTGGCATGTTGAGATTTAAAAAAAATCATTTAAGAAAGTACATACTAGATTTGGATGATAAATTTTATATTCGAATTGTTGCCGAATTGAAATATGTATACCTACAAAAGCTTTTTAGAAAAATTATGACTTACGACAAAAAAAGGTTTTAAAATGAATCCTTTTTTCTCATCAAAAAGACATTGTGAAGTTGTATAAAAATAAGTTGAAACGACTTGGTAAAGGAAATAAGAGCGCTTTGAAATGCCCAGCTTTAGAGGAAAGGCAGTTTAGGACAAGTGGTTCAGTCCTCAGTCGTTATGGAACTTCCGGTCAGATGGTACTGCGGGCGGAGGTAAGGTGCTTCCACAGCGGCCATTACATTACATGCTGCGCATTCCGCCAACTTCCAAAACGGAAACCGTAAACAATAATCGTAATAAAAAATACCGCCATTAATCATTATTCAATACTGTTGTTTTAAAGTCGAGATTTTTTTTAAATCTTAAAATATTACAAATTGCCATTTCAAAAAGGTTTGAACGGTAATTTTACATACCAAATAATATTTATGTTGTATTTAGCATTTAAAGCAAACATAAAAATAGAATTATAACAAAACTGCATTTTTTAGCTTGTCGCATCGAATAACCAGAATAATTATCAATGTGATTGATTGTTTTTACGTTATTTTTTATCACTTTACACATAAAATATACCTATATATTCAAATATCTAACATATTTTATAATTTTTAGTAAAGAATTTTAATCTTTACTTGATTATGCTACAATATATTTTTTAAACTATTTGTAGTGTACGTATTCCATACTATTATATCTACAAAATTATTAATTTTAATTTTAATATTAAATATTTTTAAATCAGTATTACTCGGGCCCAACTAATTATTTGGGATTATTTTTGCCATTAGAGCAGATGTCGAAATTAGAGCAGAGTGCAAGGCTGAGATAAGCATTATCGACAAAATTAAGAAAGGGCTTCTACGATGGTTTGGTCATGTGGAGCGAATGAGTGATGAAAGAGCGGCTAAAAGAAGTTTAAATGCAAGTGTGCCTGGATGTAGAAGCCGAGGAAGGCCGAAAAAAGACATGGCATGACCAAGTACGATAAGTACTTGAAAGTGGACATGTGAAAAGTCGGAATAATCGGCGTATGTGCATGAGAAGATGTATGAATGTAGAGGAAGCAAAGGTAGTATGTCAGAACAGAGTGGTATGGACAGAGTGGTATTCTATCCTCTCTGCCTACCCCTACGGGAAAATGGCGAGATCGTTAGTAAATTAGTTAGTTAGTTGCCATTAAATTCGTACCTACCAAAGATCTTTTACATCATAAACTTATTTATTTTTTATTTATTTTATTTTATTTTTATTGTTTTAACGCCCATAGGGCTTTTACATAAACATGAATTAAATTAAATGTTACACAGTAGGTAGCTTAATTAGAAACATAAACGAAAAAAAAAATACATGCAAATATTCAATTTGGCAAGAAAACTTATGCTAAGAAAAACATACAATATTAACTGGAGCAAGTTACAAATAGTTAATTAAAAAATACAATCAGATAATAATAATTATAGAATATTTATATATTTTTTATTTTATTGTTTTTAATAAACTGTTCCGTTCTGTTGGATTCTTTATCATCTAACTACGATTACAGTTTTGTAATCGTAGTTAATAACAATGTATCTGAAATAGCTTTGCGAGGGAGGTTAGATAAATCATGAAAATGTTAGGTAATATTGCAGCTACCTATGTTATCATCAATAATTTGATTAGTTGGAGAAATCATGTTGTTCGATGGAGGAAATATCGAGTAACCTAAAGATAAGCAGTTGGTGTTAGGTTAAAAATAGTAGCATTTAAATTCAGGTGACAAAATCAAATATGTTCGTTCTGAGAATTATTGCGAAAACGATACTTCAATTTCGTATTTCGTTTGACGTAAAATTTAATGTGACAGTCACAAACAGTATTCGTTCATTTATACTTCTTCCTAACACCGCAAATTAATGCTAAATGTGCAACGTAAGAGAAATTCGCTAAAGAAATGTGGATATGCAAAACTGACTCGACCGTGGGACATAAAAGTACCTACCTAGGTACGTGGGTATTAAAAACAGTACATTGGACTTTAAGTAAATAAGATAAACGAGCGTACGGCTCTCTTCAAGTAGACTTGAAGAGTGGGGGAGCTGCATTTTTAGAAATAAAATTTAAGTATAATTCAACAGTTTATAATTATTATTTTCTAGAAATTTTATTTATTTAATAGAAGTGTTTTGGTGGCCCTCGTAGGGAAATAACTAAAAACATTTTTAAAAAAAAAAATGATTTCGGCCATCTAATAACTAAACGTTGTAGCATCAAAAAGTTAGTTTTTGGTGAATCGCGTTTTTAGTTTTTGTAGTCAATGGATTTGAATAGCGCGCCGTGTTTTTAAAAAAATATGAAATCCTTAGCAGAAAGATAAATATATTACATAATATCTGGACATGTAGAATTAAGTTTAGACTTAAGACATTTAGGAGCGATTTACTCGTATTTCAAGTTTAAACAATTCGTGACGTTATTAATTTATTTATAAACATGAGTCTCTTGTCTTGTTACGGTGGTACTTGGTTATAGAACGTAATTAATTTGATAAAAAAATGGTCACATGCGCAAAAAAATGTTGCGTCAGCCATGTTGGACTTTAAAATAAATGCTGTGTTCGAAATCAGGACCCCTAATAATTCCGAAAATGATACCCATGTTTTTTAAAAAAAAAGTGCATCGGCCATCTTGGATTTAAAAATAACAAAAAATCCGAAACCCCCAGAACCTCCAATAACCTTGAAAATGATACGGGCACGCTCCAGAGACCCACAGAGCCACAGACCGATGAGAAATCGACATTATAGGGGGAGTTTTCCTGCCGGAGGCTAGCTTGTCAGGAGACCTTCTCCCTCTTATACTTACTGGTTTTATGTTGGATATCAAAACAAAATTGGAAATCAGGGCCCCTAATGATACTCATGTTCATATTTTTTTTTAAATACATCGGCCATCTTGGGTTTAAAAATAAAAACAAAAATCCAAAACCAGAACCCCCAATAACCTTGAAAATGATACGGGCACGCTCCAGAGACCCACAGAGCCACAGACCGATGAGAAATCGACATTATAGGGGAGTTTTCCTGCCGGAGGCTAGCTTGTCAGGAGACCTTCTCCCTCTTATACCTACTGGTTTAATGTTGGATATCAAAATAAAATTCGAAATCATGGCCCCCTAATGATACCCATGTTCATATTTTTTTAATGCATCGGCCATCTTGGATTTAAAAATATACAAAAAATCCAAAACCAGAACCCCCAATAACCTTGGAAATGATACCCTGTTCATATTATCAAAAAAGTTGCGTCCGCCATCTTGGAATTAAAGCAAATGCATTATTTGAAATTAGGACCCCACCATAACGCATTTTAATTTTATAAAAAAAAGTTATAAAGTTACATAAGCTATCAATCTCATATTTTAAAAAATCCATATGCTCTACATGGGAAGAATTTATAAAATGGTGTTAATGATTATTACATTTTTAAAATGAGAAGTTATTAGGGTATTCTTTAAATAAAAATAGCTTTTTCAGGAATTATGCAGAGTCCATATGCTCCAAATTTTAAACAAATGTTCTTTAAACTCAAAGAATGAAAAAAAAACGCCTACGGAACGCTTCAAAAAAATGTATTAATAACCGTGCATTGTCAACTTTATAAAATTTTATTCCATACAAATGAAGGTAGGAACTTTTTATCAATAAAAAAACATTTTTGGTCCAATGTCGACGATTTAATCCGTGACTGTCTTTTTCAAAAGCAACATTAAAGATTTTCAATTAAAAAAAAATCATTTGGAAAACGATAATAATTTCTTATAAGAAATAAATAGATCAAAAAATTTAAATAAATGAAAAGTCCAGCTGTCAAAGTCAAAAGCATTTTGTATTTAGATAAATTTGCTAAAAAATATTTGTTTGAAAGGCAAAATAATAATTTTATTAGTCATAGACAGAGGAAATCTATACGGAAACATAAGTAGGTACTTTTATTTTAGGCAGGTTTTAATATTATTTTCTACGTAATGGTAAACACATTTTATTTTGACATTATTAATTAGGCGAACAAATAATCATTATAAATACACAGACGTTCATCTTTCGTCTCGCTTTTACCAAGCAGAAAAAGGTGCCTCTCACTCACACATCCGCTTTGGGAAATTCATTTATTAATTGATAATTTATATGAAAAATGAACATCGGGGTCAATTTTTTTTTACAGAAACGGTTAGATTTCCGCACCTTCTAGCGATTAGACCCGAAATTTAGGTTTTCGTAATGAAAAATATGTCCAGCGTTTAAAAAAGAAAATCCATACAGTTTACTATGGGGAATGTATTTTAGCTGATATCTAATCGAAAAGGCTTTTATATATTAAAAAAATACGCGAATCTATAATATATATTTATGAGTTGTACGTAGAAATTGAACAACATGTAACTTTGAGCCATTTTTAAGGTCAGGAGAGAGCAAAAAAAGTTACTATGGAAAATCCTATACAAATAAAATCGCAAAAGAAAAACTTAATAACTTTGTAAATTTTCCAGCTAGAGCTATTTTTACGGTACCCACGAACGCCAAATGTAGTCTAGTCTCGATTTATAGCATAAAATACGACTCTGTAGTGGTTTTTTCGACCAGGACGACTCTCGTGTCGAATCGGGAGACCTACTATGGAGAAAAAAATGCCCGAAAATACAAACGCAAATATGTCCGTTAAAAAAGCATTTCGGCTGATGAAATTGTGCTCGAAAGAATGATACGGAGCGGCTGCAAAAACCCATCACGAAAAAAGTCAGAATCGAGTCGCGCTTTTTGAAAAAAAAGCAAAAATCGTTTGTATGAAGAATGGCCATTTACGAAAAAAAAACGCATAAAAACGCTTCTAATGATGCTAAATTTTCTACCGGTCGTAGGTAACAGTCTCCCGAGCTATAGGCACGCTTCAGAGATCCTCAAACCCATAGACCGATGAGAAATCAAACATTATAGGGGCGAATTCCCGCCGGAGGCTAGTATGTCAGCTGTCAAACTTCGGACTCTCTCCCTCTCATACGGGGAAAAGTGCGAGAGGAAGAGGGACAAACGCCCTTAGGTGAATAATAGAGAGGTCGATGATTTTTAGCGGGCTTAGGAAGTTTATTTTTAAACTTTTACATTCAAAAGCATTTAACATAGGTACTACGTAAAAATAAAATTTATAAAATTCAGCGTGCCTGAAAATTTTCAGGTATTTCAATACAAATAAAATCGTTAACATAATTCTAAATTTGTGAAGAAGATATTATTTTTTAAATAGCAGTAGGCACCTAGACAATATTTCGTCACAACTCCAGTCCTGTGATGGAAAACTGAAGAATTAAAATATTACTTTATGGTGAATAGGTATACAAACATTTTTTTCGTTCTTTTACTTTTTGTATTTTATTACAAAAAAACTATACCTATTCGCGCTTTTTATACAGGTACTTCGTATTTTTGAAGTGCCAACCCTACCATCGCATCGTACATCGGTTACGGTGAATTCCGCCTTATCTGAGTCTGTCTTGAATGCATTTTATTGATAAAATCCATGCGGACTGTGGACATTATACGCACACCCACACACTAACAGACTCACACAGAGAGATAGGTAGTGCCAGTTGTACTCACGGGAGGTAGAAGTATCTACTATTTCCGAATACGATATACGATATCTCGTGGTCTGTCCGTACAAATATTTGGAATTGGCATGAATGGAGATAAAGGCCCATTCATATAGATGCCAACTTCCGGAAATCGGTTGGAATTTCACGAGAGGAAGTAGTTCTCAAGGCTGCTTTATCAATACAGTGTTTGTACTCCTTCATTCCAAACTGCAAAGGGAAGTAAGAAATACGACGAAACCATAGTTATGTAAATAGATATTGTGTTATTTGAAATATTACTATGAAACAATGTTATATGTTCATCGTTCTAAACTTATGTACCTATCTGTTGATTCTGTCGCTTTTTGGAACTGAACAAATTTCGCATAAGTACTCCTCTTCTGCGATTAATAAATGACAACCATTCTGATTAATAAGTGGTACGCCCTCATCCTCAAACGAACTACTCCCTCCATTTCGTGCACTACTCGTTCCAAAAACGCCCTTCCAATCTGCCACACCTTGTACTACGGGTAGGGTACCTAGCTACTCGGAAAATTGATATGGCCACTTAACCCAGCCAATGACAGGTCATAAGCCCTGTAAACGCTCGAATAACAATATCCCTGAATTTGAAAAAAATCTACCTCATCTCTGTAGGGATATAAAATAAAATAATAAAAATTGATTTCTTACGAGTTTGCGTATTTACTTACCTACCTAGTCCAAAACAAAATGTCAAATATCTAGGGATTCCGATTCGGAATCCTCGACTCAGACCACAACCCGTTTTAATATTATTGTTATTTTGAATAATGCACAATACCTTTTTTTTTAATGCCGGACGAGTATCGAGTATGTATAAATGTTAAAAATGTTTATTATTGGGAAGTTTTAGTGTAAATAGTAAAACAAACTTAGAAGACCTGTATAAATGTGTAATGTTCGTATTAAGTATATCATAAGAGATGAGTAAAAAATATAGATATTTGTATTACTACAATAATAGTTAATATATTAGATATGTAAACACACTAGTTATACTTTATTCGTATTTGAAATCATATTAACGCCATAGTATGTCTTCTTTTAAATTTAAATTCCTCCACTCGTTGGCGAGCGGTATTTTATTTTGTCATCTAAAAAATATATCGTCTACCCTATTTAAAAAATAAAAAAGGAAAATATTGTAGGTATTCACTAAATAACGAAAGTTTTTACTTTTCCATGGGGAGAACAATGTATTGCAGACTAAGTAAATAAAAACTTATGTAGACATAACGACAGACAGACACATTCTCAGACTCCTACTATAATTTAAGGGTGCTTAATCTCGACTAGATTATTTTACTATTTTACTATCTTTGGGAGAAATACCTGGATACGATAATTAGCCTCTTGACGTTAAGTAGTATTGGGCAATTGAAAACAATTGCCTTTCTAAAGTGTCTTGCCATGATAGCTGATTGAGCCGGAAACAGTACAATTGCCCCCCTCCGGTCTAGACTTGACGGGACCACTTCCGGTTTTCTTCCCGCCAATTTTACACACCCATAGATTAGGACTCGAGTTCAGACACTCCTGGTATATCTGAGGACCATTAGCAGAGATTATCTACTTTATCGAAATAAGAGGTTGTGATGTACCTACCTAAATACTTCCTTGTACGTACCTAAGTACATGTTTGATAAAACGATTCGAGAGTGTTTTTAATAATTGTATCCATGTGTGTTTTTATAAATATTACTTCGGTCGTGAGTGCCGTAGCTGCCTTAAATATAACGTAATTCGGAAGTCCAATTTTCGAGAAGCTTCGGTCGTATATCGGCAATAACTCTCTGCAAATCTACAACTCTGCAAATCTACATCTACAGCATATGGGTGCAATTCTGTCATCAATAGATTCCACAATCTAGGCAATAAGTTTATGCATACTGGCGATACATTCGATGTCAATTTTAATGCCTACAAGTTGGCACTTCTAAATTATTCAAGGCCGAATGTATCGAGCTTCCAGTTGGCCCAATGTGTCTGGTTTATCTGAGTAGGCTGCTGACTTAAAATATCTCCATAGCAAATAACCCAGAAGGGTAAGATTACTATCGTGGAAGATAAATTTAATGTAACTCACAGGGAAATTATGCGATCATCAAATGTTTCCTGCAATAAACTGATTATGTTGAGCGCTGTGTGGCATTCGGTCGTACCTAATAAGTGCTTATCAAAAGAGGTTAAATTGGCAGTTCATAATGGAGTTCTGGTACCAACCCTTATGTATGGTAGTGAAGCGTGGTGTTGGAAAAATAAGGACGAAAGTAGATTGAATGCAGTTGAAATGCGATCTCTCAGGCGAATGTGTGGTAAGACTATGTATGATAGGTGTACAAATGTCGAAATTAGAGCAGAGTGCAAGGCTGAGATAAGCACTATCGACAAAATTAAGAAAAGTCTTTTACGATGGTTCGGTCATGTAGAGCAAATGGGTGATGAAATAACGGCTAAAAAAATATATGATGCGAGTGTGCCTGGATGTAGACATCGAGGAAGGCCGAGAAAGACATGGCATGATCAAGTAAAACAAGTGCTTGAAAGTGGGAATGTAAGAAGTCGGAATAATCGGTGCTATGTGCATGAGAAGATGTATGAACGTGGAGGAAGCAAGAGAAGTGTGCCAGGACAGAGTGGTGTGGCGTTCTATCCTCTCTGCCTACCCCTTCGGGGAAATGGCGTGATGGTTAGTTAGTTAGTTCTGTGTGGCATGTTGCGCCATCTTCGTCATGTTGAAACCAAAGCTGTTGCATATTAACGCCATTTTTTAATTGAAGTGCAGAAAAAAAAACATACACCTATAGAGCTTTCCTTTGCGCTCACATCGGATAAACTAAGCAGTAATTGCTCTGCACGATAGCGAGTCGACTTTTTTTGGTTTTCCTCCATACTGCATTCATTCTGCAGCAGCAACATCATTATCTCGACTGTAAAATGGACGTAGCATACGGTAAATTTCGCAAAACCACGGTTTTCAAAACAAATTAGCGCCATTTGTTCTAAGATAAGTCTCTTAATGTTAAAATAGCAAAACATACTGAGCATAGATCAGCTTTCAATAGTCGAAAGTTGTGGCAACATAAAAAGTAAGCTACAAAAAGCACACCACATTTTAAGCTAGGCAGTCATGAGTACTTAGAAAATAGTATGTTATGCTATGATAAAATTGTTACTGTTTCTATTCACGCTGATCATGAATAAGCTCTATCAGTTTAAGATTACATATTTACAAGTTTGTTCCATGTCACTATATAAAATTATTACGAGTATAAAGATGGTCATTACTGTCCTAAAGTGCACCGAGTACTAGCTAAGCCCAAAATTATGTTTTCGCTCTCCAAACCGTATAATAAAATACTTTTGAAGAATTCCTCTAATCCCCTTTTCAGGTACAGAATACCCATAGAATTAGGGTTTACAAGTTTTATGTTTGTTTGAACTCTGAATCCGATTACTTCACGATATCCAATATCCGGATCAGCCCAATACACGCGCATTCCGAGGTTATCGGGCAACGCCGGGTCCGCCAGACATCTATAGATAGTGATGATAGTAGCGATAGCTGCACGTGATAACAGAACGGAAATACTTCCTCATTATGGCGAAGCACGATACACCTTCCTTTAGGCTAGTAGGTAACATCTATTTACCTTCCTTTTAACGGCTTACGTTCCATTTCGTTTTATTGCCCGTATCTGCCAAAATATTTATAGCACGAGCCAGAAAGGAACAATGTATTTGAACACGCCATACTCCATGGCGCCTCTGCTTAGTCAATGATGAAAACTTTTAAATCTTAAAGATAGACAATATAACTTGCCAAGTTTACCGACAGACCTACATATCGACATCATAGCACTTGAAACGTGCGACTTTTTGGGAGAATAATCAGATATTGTCTCTAAGTATTATCTACTGTGTGTAGGTAGGTATTTCCCATTTTGAAGAGTCATAAAATTTAAGTAAATACCCACCAAGTTTTTTTATTTAACTTTAATTATGTTAGGAATTTTTATTTAGTCAAATACTGAAATTCATGCTGCCTATATTCAAGTGTCTGTTTTTATTACTAGCAACTTTGTTACCTGTGAAGACTTCACTTTACTACTAACTTTACAGTAATAACCTAATATAGCCTGCTGTCATGATCAATTATTTATCTCTTCTCTCAAAACCTTCAGCTAGTAAACTTCTCTTAAAGCGTTTGCAAAGTAAGCCGCGTTTTATGGCATAAAACTGTAATACTAATCGTGTAAAATTGAAATAAAACTAAAGTCGAAAAAGAAATAGTTTTAATCAAGGAACCAAAGAATCAACTACATACAGATCCACAACACCACAAATTAGTTATATTCAAACAATTTGATCATAAAATTCCACCAAGTAATGTCAATTTAAGAAGTGATTAAGGATGTAAAAGTATTGGCGGTGATGTAGGTGGGCGGATAGACCCTTCTAACACCAGGCGACCTCGTGATAAGCCGCCCACACCTCGCCGTAATAGGCTATCAGACTATAATTAAATATTAACTCCTATTACATCTCCCGCCCACGCCCATTAGCTAATGCAGGCTCCATACCTACCGACTACCGACACAGCCTGGTATTGAAATTTAGTATTCTACCGCTGATAATAAAAAAAGCATAACCGGCTAACTTATATAGCGCCGTTTTTGTGAAAATCACATCAAGGGCGCTTTACAATTAAAGACACTGTCTAATCTTAATCCTAGCGGTGAATTTGTCCAAATATTGATAATCATAAAGTGTATTTTTCATTAAAAAATTTTATGAACGTAGGTGTCAGCTATCTGAGTTTATTATATGTTAGCACCTTCATATTATTATTTTAGTACTCTATGTATAGTACAGATATTGCCCAAACCATGAGGTATACAATTTAAAATTATAGTTTTAATTATTTGAACTTGTAGTTACATTGTAAGTTTGTTTTAAATATTATAATAAATAATGTTATGGGATATTCCGTGCCGATATCCTACATAAAATCTTAATTTCAATAATACAACATCATTCATTATTTCATCATACCATATCCGCTCCCTAAGTGGAGCATATGGAATCAACAAACTGCCTACAGGCCAAGCGATCGGCCGCCAGCTCCCGCGCATCCTCCCAAGTCAAGTCCACGTCCCGCAGCTCTGACGCAAAATGCCGACGAATCGTCAACAGTGAACGACCGGGACGCCGAGAACCTGATGCCTTTGTAAATATAAACAACATCAATAATATATTTATATATTAATTAAATAAATTTTCAGTAATATTTATCTATATAAATTTATACATATCATTATATATTTTCTTTATTTCTCTAAAATACTGATGTTATCATCAGTATTTAAGCTTATCTTGAATGCTAACACTCTTTTAATAAACTTATTTTGTTTTTAATTGTATGTATCTTTCAAAAACATTTGATCAAACTAGATGCTGAAGAGATTTGGAGGTCAAACGATTTGAGATTTGAGTAATGAGCAACAAGGTCAGGAAAGGGAGTGAAACAGTTCGACCATGTAGATATTGTAGATTGTAGATCGTACTGGCAGATGAGGTGTGCTGACCAAGTAATGTGTAACACTAAGTAGTGTAGAGATAGAGAATGTACGGAAGGGGACGCCAAGGGCACCTACGAGAACAATCAATGGCGAATGTATAAAGCAGATATCAAAACGCAAACATTTCGTCATATTCGGGTATCTATGGCCAAAACATAATTCTATCATAGAAATATATTTTACAATATTTTATAAACAACATTTTGAGTGTTTCCAAATACTTGTAGACAAAAAACTGGATTTCACCCATTACGGGCTAATAATTACAATTTGACATCTTAACAGAGACAGAGAGTGTTCACATGTGAAGCGTCGCGCCATTTTACTGTATATTGGCTGATATGGATATCAAATACTAGGTGAAATGGGGAATGTTGTAATACATCAAGTGGCCACTTAACCCAGCCAATGACAGGTCATAAGCCCTGTAAACGCCTAGATATCCATATTCCCTTCCAAATTTCTCGTCTCTGTTAAGATGTCAAATTGTAAAAATATTTTATCTCAGTTCCAGAAATTAAAATTCGGATAAAGTTTACATGCAATTTTACAATATGTAAAATAACGGTAAGAATGATGGTCCCAACTGCTCGATTGTTGCAGTCCTTACAAAAGCAAAGTACAACCTTTCAATATTAATATACGAAACTTGTACTAATAGTATAAAAAAGTAGACTGAATACTGTGGAAATGCGATCTCTCAGGCGAATGTGTGGTAAGACTATGTATGATAGGTGTACAAATGTCGAAATTAGAGCAGAGTGCAGGGCTGAGATAAGCATTATCGACAAAATTAAGAAAGGGCTTTTACGATGGTTTGGTCATGTGGAGCGAATGAGTTGATGAAAAGAACGGCTAAAAGAAGTTTAAATGCAAGTGTGCCTGGATGTAGAAGCCGCGGAAGGCCGAGAGAGACATGGCATCGTACGTCCATAGTACGTCAAGTACTTGAAAGTGGACATGTGAAAAGTCGGAATAACCGGCGTATGTGCATGAGAAGATGTATGATGTATGTAGAGGAAAGCAAAGGAAGTATGTCAGGACAGAGTGGTATGGCATTCTTTCCTCTCTGCCTTCCCCCACGGGGAAATGGGGCTGTGATTATTCGTGTATAGTTAGTTAGTTAGTTATACTAATACTTTCCCTTATCCGCACCCAATGGTGCATAGGGCACTGCATTGGTACACCAAGTGCAGTATATCTTGATCATGTTTTGTTACATGAAGGTAAGATGATCAGTCTTACGCTGCAGAACAAGTCCAAGGTACCACACATGAAATATTAATATGAAAATCACATGAAATTGAATCGTACAATAAGATATTGATTTCATGTTTGTAATGTTTAAAATTCATAAAAATGTAACGGCATATGATTGATTAATTTATTGTATTTTAATAATTTCAATAGTATCTTTGTCTAGTCTTGAGTTTTTAAATTAAGGTAAAGTAGTACAGTTAGATTTTAATGTCAATCTGTCCCTTAAGCAGCACACAGTTCTGTGTGGATTGCAGAAGCCTCCCTTTTCACGCAACGGGATAACATTAATGGGTAGCGATGGCACCCTCACCCCCGCCCCCCCGCCCCCGCCCCCCGCAACCCAGGCCGGGCGGGGGCACGGCACGACACGTGTAAGGGCGGGTTTCAGAATTCACCCAAGGATTACATGCGGCGGAAAACATGAAAGGTCGCAAGTTCTCCTTATACACAGGCTTTTCCTGAAATCATTCACTTTTTCTTATCCCTGAGGAACTGTTAATGATATTTAAGCATATTTCAACCAAAGGAGATGGGATTCAATGCTGTGTATGTAGACGAAATTTAATTTTTATTGTGAAAGCATAAGATAAAATAATTTTTCGGAACATGTCTAACTAAATGAGTGCAGTGGTGCAGAGGTTTAATTATTAAAGTCATCCTCAAAAAACCATCAATATTTGCAACAGAAGCACTTTTTAAAATTTTCGATGTGCAAAACATATAGATCAAATTTACAAGCAACAGTCAATTTTAGAAATCTATAAAATGAATAACTTAAAACAATTTGAATCCAATTCATCAATAAGATACCAAAACAACATAAAAATGTCTAAATTTAACACTAAACATTTTGAAAACAGCTTTATATACAAAGGAATAAATTTTTTCAATAAATTTACCGAATGAATTAAAACTTATTAAAGACATAAAAAAATTTAAAGCTAAAAAACTAAAAAAAACACATTTAAACTACTACAATATAAATTTTGCGTATGTATAAACTACAAATACCTACCCTTATAAATTAAAATAATGCTGATTACTATGTATATTGTTATGACTACTATGGAAAAGTACTGTAAACCAATGAATTTTTGTACCTTTTGTAATTCGTAGCGATTATTCCCGCACCAAGCACAAAAGTTAGCCTTTTATCTGGTGTGGCAAATCGTTAATTTTTGTAATTGTACTTTTACTTTTGTCTAATGTATATTATTCATGATGTTATGGTTATATATTAAATAAAAAATAATACGTAATAACTAAAATGCGCTTAATGCAAATTGTCTTCAGTTCGGCAGAATGTAAGTCCCCAAGCCAAACGATCGCCAGTTGGACGATGCTTTCTTTCAAGCCAATTAATTTTCGAGGCCGGGTACTCAGCTAGTTTTCTGAAAAAATCACATTGTTTCGGGTACGTTGCCACTTCCGTTTACTTGCAAGCATTTTACAGTTTGTCTGTTTTTCTATAAACCGCACTGTATGATCGCCGATCCACATCTTGTTAATCATTTTCCCATCATCATCCGTGCGTTTAATGTAAAGCATTACTAAAAAACAACATTAAAGTAATGTCATGTGAAAAAAGTGAACATTCTTTAGCAGTTCCCTGTGTGGTCAGTAATTTGTCTCGCTCCCGCGTATTACGGAACGTGTAGGTAGTAGGTACCGAAATTGTGCCTTAAAGGGGAACAAAAACACGCAATTTGACTATTTATATTGCCACGTGCGGTATCTCATGACGTCAGAGACCGCAAATGTATGAAAACAACCTACCTACTACCTACCATTAGATATTCACGTTCGAAATCGTACAAGTCATTACGTGACGGTGACCATCATTCATCATTTCTGATCATGGCCAAATCAAACTACATTCTAAACTTTATTTCAAAATATACTATTAAAATAAATCTAGATTTCGGGTTCTTTTTTTAAATATTCTGGTGGTTCTATTCTAGGAGTATCGGGAGACCTAAATTAAGGTGGTTGGATTGTGTGGAGAAGAACACAGCATCCTTGGGCATTAGGAACTGGAAGGAAGTAGCCAGAGACAGACGCGAGTGGAGACGTTTCTTGGAGACAGCCAGGACCCTCAACGGGTTGTAGCATAGGAGATTGGATTGGATTAGTGGTTCTCTTTGTGTAAGTACCTACGTATTTTATTTTGTGGCAGCTATTTCCACTTTTTAATACTGAAAAGGATTATGAAAATATTAATCCAATCAGGAATCCAGAAATACAGTATACTACTATGGGTTCTATAAAGTAATTGCCAACGCAGTCCAAATGATTACAAATTTAAGAACCTTTTCTAGTTAAGATAATAATAAATAGTATATAAGGATATTTTCTTCACATTGAAATATAAATTTTATGAAATTCTTACAGAATAATTGCATTCGAGACAAATAGGAGCATGATAAAAAATATTCTTAAAATATCAAAAGTATCGAAATTTGAATTATTAAATTTGATTGACCTTAATAATAACGAGCAGATTTGATTATTGAAATTACTTTATCAGCAGAATAAAATAAAAATTTGGTCACCCTACTGAAAAGCTCGTTTGAATGAAAAAGATGTGTATTTTCTCTAATGGTGAGGCAATTCGAATATACACGTAAATATATATAATAAGTATGGGTAATGCGTTTTCTTTGCTTTATTAGAAGGTTGTAAATTTCCAGACATGGAGAATTCAAATGTACATTTCTTGCATACAATTCAAGTTTTATCATTCACACAAAAATAATATATATCTCGTGTAGAATTAAAATGATTTAAATCACAAATTACAACTTTACAGCATAATGTAATGAATCTGTACCTACCTTAGAGTAAAAAAATCACTTCAAAATCGTCAATTTTCAGAAGACACATTTTAGTGATTTGATTTCGACTTGAATTTGAAATAAAATAAGTTGGAGAAATACAGCAAACTTAGGCTAAAAATTACTAAAATGTTCTCCCGATTTTTTTTTTTAAAGTAGGTTAAAAATAGGTATAGCAATTTAGCTCTCAGGTACATAATTTATGCTTGTATTTGGGATGTTTATATTATGTATTTACGAAATATATTATGTGTAGTGGCTAAAACTCTGGATTCACACCATGTGTGTTTCAGCTTCGATTCCCGGTGAGATCGGAAAAGTGATTTTTCTCCATCCTGGTGATGTTATTTACGAAACATATTTAAGGAAAAATCGTGGTGATGATGAAAATAAAGTGATTTCATAGTAAAGTATGTTACGTACCATTTTGTACGAAAAAATATGACACGTAGAGGAGGGAATAAGGAAAATGGTTGTACTGCGAAACATTTTCGGAAATTTAAATATCAAGGTTTCTACCGGACCCGGACATTATTATCTACGCATAATAGTTTTGTTTTGATTACATAAAATGCATACATAATGAAGACGATTTTTACTACATTTTAATATGATTTTTATGAATTGACCAATGGCGAACACCGCTTCAGAATAACGAGCACTCCTACAATTCATATAAATGTCCTATTATAATAATTGAACAAACAGTCAATGTGGCCAGTCATTAAAAATTCGAAAAATCTGCTTTTTTATGAAAACTGAAAAATAAGCAATATGAACCAAGGATTTTATAATTTTTAGTAACTGCAAAAATAGCGAAATTGTGTAATAATAGAATACCTACGAGTTGATGGTTGCCGTTCATTTTGTTAATTTTAAGTCGGTGAAGATTGATTAGTTAATAATGTTTACGTTTTACCATTATTAAATGGGCAGGGAAAATGCACCAGAAAATTTGAGGACCGACTTCACTTGTTCTGGAAACCACTCAATATTCCCAACAGTACAAATATTTACTCTGCACTTAGAATTTCAAATCATTACACATATAAAGGGTGTACACAACAACTGTTTAGGTATATATTCACATATCTACAGGGTGTTGCCAGTTTCAAAATTTGTCAGGAAAAGATTTCTACTGTAGGTTCATAAAATGTTAAATACACAAATTTAATATCAATGCATTATCACACCGCGCCACATTCAATCGCTGAAAAATATTGCAGATAAAAATATTTTACGCCTTGAAAATTGACAAACTTCATCTACCTAATAATTTTATTGTGCAATGCATAAATAATTTAAAGTTGAATTTATGTGTAACAACTATCAAAATCCTTCCTTGCACTTTTCAATTTAGTAAAATGTTTTTAATTTCATTAGCAGCGAAAATGTCCGAGTTACAGAGATATGTAGATAATATGTGGAATTCATATATTTGTATTTTTAAAAAAAAATTGGCGATCACTCAGTAGTCGCAGTCTATTGACTAACTTATATAAAATACGCGGTAAATATGGGTGCTTCTACACCCGATTTCCAACATTCTTCACTCCACTGCTAAAAAAAAACTGCACTGGCTGCGCTTTCCAAAAAGGGTAGATACAAACTCAGTTGGCTAATATACAAAGCCATGCATGATGCCGCTCCAGAGTATTTAAAGGAGCTTTGTATTCCAGATAAACTAGCTGAAAGACGTCTCACACTTTGATCGGCTACATCTACAGCTAATAGGCAAGGTTTAAATACCGATCCGCAATCAGCGCACAAAAATTGGGGACCGTGCTTATGCAGAAGTGCGCAACTGCGAGAGTGAAGTGATGTTTCGAAAGAAATTTGTCCTCTTAGGCTGGGTTGTTTGATCATTAGTAATAGTAAAAAAATCGAAAATAAAAAGTATAAATTTTAAAATAAGAGACTTTTTTGTATTGAAAAAAGAACAAATTTTCAAATTCTAACTATTACTTCAGATTTTTAACTTTTACTAACGATCAAACAACCCAGCCTAAATCTTTCAGAATGAGTTTCATTTTCCAAGCCGTTAAATTCAATATTTAAAGCGCCCTTGAGGTATATTTGTACGAAAACGGTGCTATATAAATTATCCATAATAATAATGATAATTCTAAGCCTTTTTTGGTTGTTAATAATAGGAAAGTACGGAATTGTTAAAGTTTGTTAAGATCTTGAAAATTTAATTAACGGTCTTACGATAAATAACTACGTAGGTATGTGCGTACTATTGATCTGCAGAATACGGTCACAATGATCATTCTAATATTATGAATTACTAATTATTGTTAAAAAAACACCATGTACGTGAGAGCATTCAACAGGGTGTTTAGAATGTGAAGTTAGACATACACAGAGCTGTACAGTGTATACAGACAGGGGTGTGGCTGTGTGTGTGCACAACTTGAACAGATTAATAAAAACATTCAGCGGCCGTCTGATTTGTTCAAGTGCATGGGACAGCCGACAGCACATAGCACATAGCACACAGGGTGATGGCAGTAGGTACTGTACAAATCCTCATTATCTGACTCGCCGTGAATATCAAACATCATCTCGTGTGTACAGAGGTCTGTTATTACGGGACGCCTTTAATGAATTTAAATACGTCATATAAATATTTTGTTGTTCCGATGAAATATTTTTGTAAGGTAATGGTAATGATATCGAAGTTTTATTAAACATTTTAATTCATATCATGTTCTTGTCTTGTCTGAAATATAAGGAATTGTACGATTTATGCTGGTAAAATTGACAGCAAGAAAAACAAAAGCTTACGGCCATTAAATATTTTTAAAAAAATTACAACAAACACGATATTATTTACACCGTAAATAATATAGTTGTAATGAGTACGCCAGGAGCTCAATCACAGATAACTATCGACGTAGTTAAAAACGTGCTAACGCTAACCATTTGACCGATCACAATGAACAACGTTCATACCACGTTCGCCGTTGCCGAGCATTGCCGAGCGTTGCCGAGCACCATAGATGATAATAAATATCGCGGCCAAACGTCAAACGTCAAATCAAGAAAGTCAACGCGGGTGTCGGATTGTTTATTATGTCGACTGCTTTTCTCAATATTTGGCTTGCCGAACGCCGGCTAAATGCAATACGGCACTCGAGAAAGATTGAAAGAAGATATGTGCGAAGAAGATATATCTCGGGAAATGGCTCGCGACTTGATGCGGGATACCTTGAACTAGGACTGAAGCGTAAGACTGATCATCTTGCCTTCATGTTATCTATAACAAATTATCAAGATTCATTGCACTTGGGTGCGGATAGGGCAGATTAGTAGTAGTAGATAATAATGTATTATATATACCGTTTGACGTCATATAGGTACGCGTCAAAAATTCGATATATTTACCGACACTTATTAGTGATCGCAGCCCTGGATCGCAATCAACACAATAATCATTACCGTGTCAAAAAATACCTTATCCGAGCTGACACAGCGTTTGGTCATTTGGCGTTAATGTCTGTTTGTACAATATCCACCTGAGGAGGTAGGTACAGCAAGTCCATTCATAAAACCAGCTCCATTCATAACTTACTAGAGTGAGCACCTTGACTCGGTGCGGGGGCGGTGGTGGCAGGTAGAAGGGGGGGGGACGTTTACAATACAAGACACCAACACACGGGCAATGCGGGGCACTAACACTAACACGCACGGCGTTTACAGGAGCGCACGGCACGGGTAGGTACCGAAGATCCCGATAATCGTGGCCTCTAGAGAAAATCGTGAAATTTACAAAAAAAAAAGAGAACTATCGTATTTCACACCCCATAGATGAGTTCAGAAATTGAAAAAAAAACGACTGAATGCATTCAAGTGAGAGGCAAATAAAAAACATTAACGTAATTAAAGTTCGTAGATTTCTAGGCTTTTAGAATACAGATAATGTTTTTCTGGGTTATTACGTACGTACCGTTTCATTTCTGTAACAGGTATCTCGAATTAATTTACTTTCGAAAATATACCTACAAAATTTAGGTTTCTTAGTGGGTAATATTATCAGACACTTTATTTTGTATTTTTGTTAAAAAATATGAGTATTATCAAAACAGTTCATACACTTTTAAAAAAAAATAAAATATTACTGTAGATCATTGTCATGGGTCGCTACTAAGTAAGTCGCCATCTTCTTGTCTAATTAACTATTATGATTATAAATGAAAACGTGTGAAATGTTAATAAATAAATAAATGGAATATTTTGTTGAAAACTAGTAGTAGTAGGTACATAATATAATACGCACCAACGCCACCTTCCTAAATATGTTTTTCTTAATTGTACGATTTTTTTAAATTATAACAAGTTCCAATATTTAATTAGTATAATATGGAGGTACCCACGCTGAAATCTTTAGCAAACGAGTTAATTCAACTCAATAATTAAAAACAAAAGTTTTTGTCCATTCACTACATTAGCACAAGGTAGATAAGTTATATCTGATATTACTATATTATTTTATCTACTCCAAGCATGGATTTGTTGCAAATATACAATTTAACTACATAATATCATAGTCAGCAACTAAGTACTAACTACATGTTATTAATTAAATTTGTATTATATGTTTATTTGGGGACGTATGGGCAATAGCCAACACGGTACGTAAACAGAAAATGGTTATTTTCAGTGACTTTCAGGAGGGATGTTCCAACTGATTTGTTCCTGAAAGAGCACAAAATGGATTTTAACTAAACAGGATTTTTTTTATAAAGAGCACAAAATGGATTTTAACTAAACAGGATTTTTTTTATAAAGAGCACAAAATGGATTTTAACTAAACAGGATTTTTTTTATAAGTCAGTGATTTAAAATATGTTACATATGATTAAATAAAATATAAATAAATAAATTTTAAATTATTAAAAGTAAAAACTAATAGTTTGTGTTTGAGGTTTAAATGATGTAGAACCGCATTGTTACAAAAATATTGGATTTCTGATACATGATTGTAAAACATTGTTTAAATGTAGGTATTTTATCAAAAACCGATAGAAAAGTCGGTAAGTATACCTATATCGCCATATCCTTTCCCTGTCATCTCTTTTTCTTCTAATCCCATTTTCCCCTCTTATCTCCTGTTTTATAATCATTTTTTATTTCCTACTATGCCTATGTATAAATATGTGAAAAACTATAAATGGTTCTCATGCTTTTTTTGTATTCTACTCTTTTTGTGTAATTAAACTGTTGTTTTTCCTGGAAATAAAATAAAATAAAATATGTTGTTAAACCACAATGAAGATTTTTATAATAATTCATAACATAACCAAAGAATACAATAATTTATCGTATCGCAACAGTGTGAGGAAGCAATATATTTGGTAAATAGGATCATAAATACGGGTTAAGTGACATAAAGTTGGAAAGGGTACCCATTGCCCACAACCACCTACTACTACAACTTCCCATGTCCATAAAGATGGCTATTATAGTCATATCTGAGGTGGACGCGATACAAAGGAATTACAAGTCAACCCTGTCGTTTCCTGAAGCTTCGCGTGTTCCCTTTAATTTGTCGTAATGTATCGCGTTACTGAGAACACAGGCCAATGTGTAGAGCCTATTCTGTCAAGTTGTATCAAATATCCGAGACCAAAAGGCCAACCCTTACATTAAGATTTCCGTCCGAGGTTCTAGTACCTCGGTACCTACCTGCGCAACTACCTACCGCTCCTACCCGCCCCTACCTACTGCCTACCTGCCCCCCCTTCCGCCTGGCAGATCTCCATTCATACTGCGGCGGTCCGGCTGCGGCTGCCTAACGTCTCAAGAGCCAATGGGCTCCGTAGGGAGATACGCTCTTTTCTCGGGCCGGATCCCCACCGCTGCTGGCGCGCCTGTCCCCCCCTTTCTCCGCCGAGTCTGCTGAGGTGATACCGCCGCCGCCGCCCGCCGGAGTCAGGTCTGCCAGCCGCCAGCCGCCAGCCGCCAGTTACCAGTCGAAGGAGATCTGTCCGGTTCGTGGGTCGTGTCGCGAGTTACTACGCATTCCCCAGTCCTTCATCCAACGCCGATAAGAAGCGCGGGAAGAGTTTCATTCATACTAAAGCCAAAAATATCTATCAAATAACTCGTGACTTTTTATTTAAAATCAAAAACAATTATTTCGACAGTGCAAAGTTTTTTTGACGTTTGATCCGAGATACGATTTTGATAAATAATCATAGACATTATCGAATTCATTCGGACGTATCAAAGTGAAAGATTTTATAACATTGTGCATTAAACTTTATCGAGACATTATTGTCGCAAGAACTGGCCAATGATTTGGTTCGATTTCGCGTCAATTTGTTTTATTTACAATCTAATATCACTTCGACAGCAAACATAACAAATAATAAATTATACTCGATATGATATGTCACAGCTTTCGTTGATATAAATATAATACACTTGGCACTTTAATGTTCGATCGTGTATCTACGATATTTACACGTTTTGCGTGAGAACAACTAACAAATAAAAAATAAATCAATTCGAAAAGGCGATTTATTATTGATAAAAAGCTAAGTTTTGCATAAAAACAAACTGAAAACAAATAAATTTTCAGGGATTCGTTAATGGTAAAAAGCATTCGACTGAAAGTCATACAAGATAAGATAGTAGAAATATGGATTAGAGATCGCGGGGTTAGGCGTTGAATCAGCACGAGCGCGGTTCGCGAGACCAGGAGCCAGTAGCCAGAGCCGAGGTCAGGATGTGGAGTGCCGGTGTCGTGATGGGCGCGTGGGCCGTGCTGGCGCTGGGCGCGAGCGCGCTGCGCATCCCCCTGGAGGTGTTCCAGCAGGGCGGGCGGCTGGGCGGGCCGCCCTCGCCGCGCGCCCGCCCTGAGCGCCCGCTGCAGCCGCGCCGCCTCGCCCAGCACCGCCCCGGGACGCCCTACAAGATGCTCTACCAAGTCGGGGTAAGTCCACCATACGACAATCCGACACACACACAACCGCCACCGGTACATTGTCTCCACGACTTGGGTCATTGTGATAAATAATATATGTGTATATTGTTTTGATGTTTAGGTATCTACGTATTTCTTAACAATTTCTTGCAGTGACTTTTTGAAATATAATATATTTTTTAAATGGCCAACGAATACGAAGGTCAGAATATTGTGCCTCCATAAAGGTGTGTTACAAATTGGGTTCTTCCCGATTTTTTATTTTTTATTTCAATAAATTGATTGAAAAATTACAATATCAAGGGAATTTTTTAAATTTTATTACGATGTCATATGAATTTTTTAGCGCGGTTTGAGATAGCGCTTTTTCAAATCGCTCGCAAAATCCTTTTTTTGGCGCGCATGCGATGTTACGTCACAGCAATATAGGCGCTATCTTCGTAATGAATTTCACGCCTTTCATGGTAGACGGGTATGACGTCATTAACCAATAACGGGCGTTAAAAATCATTCGTATTTTCGTGTTTTTAAAACATAAATTTATAAATGAAAACAACATTTTTGATTATTGTGTTTTATATCGTGGGAATTGTAAAAATATACCTAAATATTTATAACGTTTTTAAGAATATTCGTGTTATCGGGAAGAACCCTATTGTGCAACTTAGAATTCATCGATAAATACACTGTTTTTGCTTGTCCTATTTATCCAGTTATTTCTATAACTAACAATATGCTTAAAAGCATCTTAGAACTCAACTAATCCTCAAAATTAATATAGCAAATCTTCAAACACTTCTCAACATATTGAATCACCTGAATCAGATTGTAATTACCGTAAAAGGAAATGATTACCAGAGATCGTTTTACTTTTACCGGATACACATTTCCAGAACAGATAGGTACATAAATACTTTTCATCAGTAAAAATTACGGTTTTCGAGTGACACAAATTACGAGCAATTTCCAAATGAAAATAACGGATGTAATAATACTATAAGCTAAATTACAGGAAAAACCTTTCACTAAAATACCCATATTACCTATTTCTGCTACCGATACCTTATGACAAAGACCCCAAAGAAAATGGGAAAAGTACATAAACTTACAAATTGTAAATACTTTCAGAAAACTGAAAGTGGTAAAACCTTTACATCGTTACCAAGTTATAATAAATACCTAATAATGTAATAATAAGAGGTTAAGAGTGAAACGAAACTCAAACACGTCCACAGGATTCAAAATTATTTTAAATACTGATTTTAAGACATAAAAGTTATTAATTTGGCAATATTGTCGAAGTACGACAATTTACAGTGCAAAACTGAATCATTTTTAGTACAGATAGGAAAGAATCTAGTTCACATCGGTTCACCAGAGTCAGCTATCAGCTAGCAGGTCTTCTAATGCTCGTAATATCACCTTTAACCTCGCCTAATGAAGTGTACAAGGACCATCAACCGTGCCTAATCCACTTAGTCGACGCTCTTACTGCTAATTACTACTAAAACTGGTTACTGATCTTACCGTGGCCTGATGCTAGACTGCATACGAGCACATAGTTAGGTGGGTAATCTGTGCACTTCAAGCTCCAACTTTTAGTAAATAAGTATTTAATTAAAGCGGGTAGGTACAAGAGCGCTCTAATTAACATTATCAATAATAAATCTAATTTAAGAATGGAGTTTTTAGATGGTTATAACTTGTATAGGAAATAAAAAATGAATTAACGGCCATAAAAACATTTATAATGGCACAAAATGTTTCTAGATAAAGAACCTAAACAGACGTGGCGTTATTAGGCGAAGCAAGCATTAAGTAAACATGTTTTGCGAATAGTTGAAATCAAACCAAATAGATTATTTTTTTCGAGTGTGGTGTGATGTTTCTATCCGTGTTCTATCCTCTTTGCCTACCACTTCGGAGAAATGGTATAACGTCTGGTTAGTTAGTTAACTTGTTGCTTTAATGACACAATGTATATTGCTGATAATGTGAGGGAAAGTTTGATTTGCGTAAATTACTTGCGTTTTAAGACTAAGTACCCGGCGTTGAAAAACAATATAGTAAAGAGATTTACGTACATTTTTTAAAAATGCTTACCATATTTTTTTCATTTTATATATTAAATTCCCATTGGCAAAGTAAACAAATAAAATGACGAACAAGAAACAAGACAAACGTTCCTCACAAAAGAAATTTACGACAAACGAAGTTGTGTTAAAAATTACCTAGAATCTTTATATTTAAATTAATTTGATCAATTTTCTTTAAGCGCATTGTTTGACCTCCTTATCAGTTGGGGAAATTCCGTCAATCGTAAAACTGCATGCGATGTTCGGTACCCAATGCACACTGCACATTGCGTATGTGCAGTCGCAGTGCGCAGAGTGCGCCATATAACATTAGGACCGTGAGAATCGGTCAACAACGATTCGAGGAAATCCAATTCTGTTACTTCACACACCGATCGTTTCTTGTGGATGGACCCCACTGGCCACTGGCTCTCAAACTGTCGAAACTAGTGTTCAACTAAACAATGTGCTGGCGAAACAACTCAACTGCTCCTATTCCAAATCTCAACCACCTTGAACTGAAGCATTTCCTGTTTACTATAATCGAGTTTTATACACCGTGTCCCACGATGAGACCGCGAAACTCCAGAGGGTGATTATTCATGATATTCTGAGAAAAAAATCTTAATAAAGTTTTTCAAAAAACTCAATTCTAATTTCTTAAAAAAATAATTAAAATATTAATAAAAATTCACGCGTGTAATACCGTCAATTTTTGAACTGGCTCACACCACGTGACCTGCACCAATAAGCGCGAAGAAATCACATATTTTTGAAACTTTAAACTAAAGATTCAGATATGAAATTCGAATTTTGAATGTCCGTACAAGGCGTACCAGAGCGGACCCCTACTCCTCCCCGCCCACCGCCACCCCGCCGCGCGCCACCGCTAGCACTTCAAACAGAAGCCAGTATTACACTCGTCGCTTTTTATGAATACTTTTTTTAAATTAATTATTGGAAATGCCCGGATCAAAAAACTTTATAAGGATTTTTTTTCTCAGAATACCATGAACAATCACCCTCCGGAGTTTCGCGGTCTCATCGTGGGACACGGTGTATATTTGATTTTTTTATACAGTTACAAAAAGTTTTTCAATTTCGAACCAAATTTTATTTTAAAAAATCATAATGAGAGGTAAAATTCACAGGCATGTAACAAAATTTATTAAATAAGTAGAAATAAAGTAACTAATCAATAAAAAATTAAGCGTAGGTGTACTACTTGAATAAAAATACCTGAATTTGGTCTAGTCTAGTGTATAATAGAGGTAGAACAATTGTAGATTTTAATGCTGCTGTTTGCCGGCATACTTTAATCTTGCATTGTATTATTTTATTGTTTTCGTCGATAAGTTGGCGGTACGACTACAGTAGTTACTAGAAATAAAATATATGAGCATTTACACATACATTTACAGGGGCGGAATTTTGTTGCGACGAGCTACAAAATAAATGTTGAGAGCCGGTGACGGTAGAGTATGTAACGGTTTTGGTACCTCTGTGTATCTATGAATGAACCATTGAAGGAATTCCTCGCTCATTCATCCATTCTTATAACTTGCCTAGTCAAGGGTCAATGAACAAAAATCTCTAACTATTCACTTTTCTTTCGAATACTATCACAGGTTTAAGAGAGGTAGGTATTGACGATACTGTGAATCATTGTAAAATAATGATTACTCTTTATATTAAATTTAGTTTAATTTCATGACAGAATAAAGTGATATTCTTTCTTCTTGCACCAATAATATTATGAAGTGTTCCAGTTTTGAGTTTTCTAGTTTCCCATACTAATACCACGTGTCTATAAATACTCCAATTAACCACATACAGCCCGATCAATTTACTCGAGAGAACTAATTTATTGGTGCAACTTGCAGTTTAAATTAACCAACTCGGGGAATTGGAGTAAGCTTTCGTAATAGTTATTTATTACAACTTGAATACATAATTATGGGAACATTCATGCACATAGTGCACATGGACACCTCTTCATTAAAAAACGTGTTAAAAATCGTGGCTTTTGCAATAAGATGGAAATATTACATCATTTTGAGTATATCCAAATACTTGCATATTTTTAAGAGAAAATGGCGTTTAAGAGAAAATGGCGCCACAGTCACTGATGCTTGTATCTGATACTTGTTTTGATACAAGTATCGATACTTTTATTGATACTGATATTGAAGCCGGAATTAACAGTACCAAGTTTCAACACCGATAGCTGATAATGATAATATAGGTGTATAATATAATAATGAAGTCACGTATAATATATTGAATAATATTGAAAAATGTCTTATATTTCATTTATATATCCTGTCTGTTTGTGTGCGTGAGTGGGTGTATGAGAATGGCCAAAGAAGTATAATTTCCACCGTGTGGTCCGACGCACACCGATTTTTTTTAAATTTTTATATAAAAGCTTTAATAATATCTGTAGAGACATACAAAATAAAACGGGCATAATTAAAGTCTAACACTAAAAATGCAAATACATACTTGCATCAAACCAAACGTCATAAAAATACAATATGAAATGCTTACATAAGGATGGCTAGGATGATGACCTTGACATACTTAAGTGATATTGCTATTTGAATTTCTTCTCGAATGGGCGGCTGCCGTTGCCAACTTTTATTGTGTTTTCTTTTTTGATCGATTTAGATTTTTGATTTGGAGATTGATAACTGATTTAATATATATTTTTTAAAATTACAAGGTATTTCTAATAACACAAAATAAATAAAAATAGGTAAGCGGTAGTATATGTTTAATACAAATATTCATAAAGATTTCGATAGAAATTATAATAAGTTACCTAGTAGGTAAGTGATTCTATACAAAAATAAACAATAGCGTTCTTATTGATATCCCCAAATATTTCAATATCGGATGTACTTTCATATAACTAACCAGCTAACTTATCATCAGACCATTTCTCCGAAGAGGTAGGCAGAGATGATAGAACGCCACACCATTCTGCCCTGGCACACTTCTCTCGCTTCCTCCACATCATGTTAATAAACGCATTATCTTGTATTATTCATAACAATTTCAATATATTCTCAGTATGAAATATCTGTCACAGAAATCATAAATATTGTACTTGATATTGCTAAATTTTCATTTTGACATTTCCATACCTTAGTAATAACTCTTTTTTTTTCTTTAATTATTAATTTGCCACATTTTTTACATTCTATGAATGCCTTTGCATATTATACTCGTATTAAAATTTCAATATTCTCTTGCATGGTATGTAAAGTTCTAATATTTATAATAATTTCAATATTTTCATACATAGTTTGTAATGTTTAAATATTTATAACAATTTCAATATTTTCTGGTATTTAATGTATTAATGCTATAACAGTTTTTATATTTTCTTAGTTTGTAATGTTTTAATAATTATAACAATTTCATTATTTCATTTACCATTAGTATGTAGTGTTTTTAATATTAATTTTTCATATTTCATATTCAGTTTGCTATGTTTTAATAATTTTATAATAATTTCAGTAGTTTATTAGTATGTAGTGTTTTAATATTCATAATAATTCCAATACCGTAGTGGTATGTAATGTTTTAATATTTATAACATTTCAGTACTGCCAATACCAGCTCTTAGCTTATTTGGCAGTCCAGGACCATAAATATGTAACCTTAATATGTTCACACTAATTAAATAAATAAATGAATAAATGAAATGAATTTCGTCCGAGAGTGTGGACGGGCCACGCGGTGGCGGGAGTTTGTTTATATTGTGTATACATAAACAGGAAATCCTATTTTCTCTGTTAATAAATATACACAAGTCGAGCAGAGCTAGAAATATTAATTTCTGATGGTTATCTCGTACGAGTACCAGCGGATGTGTAATGTGTGGGTGTGTGTGTGTGTGCACTGCAAACTGCATTGGTAGGTACCTAATAAATTCACAACAACCATTATCATATCACGGTTAGGGGCGAATTAACGAGTGCCATTGATCGTACTAAATGGCAATAAATAGATAAATTATGGGTACCATATTTGAATAAATTACTATATTATAAGCAGGTAGGTATTGTAAGGAAATTTAACGACTACACGTGATATTCTTGATATTGTTGACTAAACATTCTGCGCCTGAAATCCTGAAGTCGGGTATTTTTTTAAAAGGTGTCGATATTTAGTGTATTTTTTATATTGCTGAAATAACGGACCCGCACACACTAGAATTATAATAATATGTTTCAGTAGGTAGGTAGAGATGGGTCGTAATTAATCAAGCATTGTTTGATGGATGTTTTAAACATTTTGAAATAAAATTGTTGTTTCGTAACGACACGACGTCGACATTATATTTAATAAATTATTGTTATTTTGAACTCACGATTTTTGTAGAAAAAACGTAAAATACATATACACAGGATATTATGTTATGAATGGATGTTGGTAGTTAGTACATCACCATTAACATGTCTTTAGTCCTGCGAAAATGAAACATGACGCTATTTCCCACGCAGTCCCCTTGTGTTGGAGCGCTGCTGAACTGAGCGTCGCAATATGAAAGTGATACAAGCAGCTCCCAACTGCAGGAGCTCAATCACAGATAACTATTGACGTAGTTAAAAACGTGCTAACCACGTGTTAACGCCAACGATTCGACCGATCACAATTAGCATACGTTCCATACCACGTTCGCCGAGCCGAGCATTACCGATCAGAGCCGAGCAGAGCCGAGCACGCGATATCGCGGCCGAACGTCAAACGTCAAATAAACGCAATTGTCGGATTGTTTATTATGTCAACTGCTTTTCTCAATATTTGGCTTGCCGCAAACCGGCTAAATGCAATACGGCACTCGAGAAAGATTGAATGAAGATATGTGCGAATAAGATATATCTCGGGAAATGGCTCGCGACTAGAAGCGCTCGTTTAATAATCTTGATCGATAACTTTTAACGCGTGTTCCATTGTGATCGCGAAAACGTTAAACATCCATGGGTAAGAAATCGTTATCACGTCGCTTATTACCGAGTCGATAGTGATCTGTGATCGAGCAACAGGTGATTAGTATTTAGGGGACGTCCTTCCTCGCGAATACGAGTGACGAGTGACAAGCGACGTCCCCCATACATGATCAGCGGGGAAGCGTATTGCGATGCAGCGGACTAATCGAGATTGTGACGCCAAGGGACAAGAGACCGTATTGCTACTTGCTACACTTCGCCGGATGGTCACGTAGAGCAAGCCCCACGAACCTAGTCGATAGTCGAGAAGCTGCAGTTGATATACACCGATATATCTGCTGCCACGGCAGCGGCAGTGACAGTGGGTAGCGGCAATAAGAATTCCAAAATGTTTTATTTATTTTATCGCGGAATACTTATGGTAAGTGATCTTGGCGCCGGATATTGCCGTTGCGTTCCATGTGCGTTGGAACTGAGCAACTTCGCTAACAAGTAAACCAGTTTCCGAGCACGTGAAAAACGGCAACATTTTTGCGATGAAAGCGATTCTCGTAGCAAATAGACTAAACCACAATCGTTGTGGAAAAAAGTAGTAAAATAATGATTTAGATGCAGTTTTCATGAGCCAATGGAGCGTGTTTTCCTTTGTTTACCAATTTCGACACAGAACTGCTTTATCGGTTGAACACCTTTAATTCATTTCGGAGAGAGCACAAAAAAAAAGGTTTTGGTTATTTTATCGAACCTTTGGCCATCCTTTTTACTGATTTCTTGAATCAACCTTGCCTCCTTCGGATCCACACCTGTGCAGAGTCAGTTGGGGATAATGGAATCATTATTCGGGTGGCACAATAGTAACGATATTAAGCGTTTGTCGTGGGAGTGTCCACAACGGCTTATTTCTCATTCATATTCATACGCAAACTAAACACGTACGCGCTTCTGATGAATAAACAAAGATACAACGCAGATTGCATAGAAAGTAAAACAAGAGATAGGTAATAATAATTCATTACATATCATAATAATGTAGCATGATTTTATAAATATATTTTCTTTGGACCAATGTATTACAATACTATGTAATATATACGTGGTTAACCATGATATTATGTATTATGAGATTAATTAAAATGATATTATGTACCAATGTACACAATGTCCGAAGCGTAGTAGAGTGATAATAGAACACTAAAAATAATAAATGACGCGCACTCGAGTTATCTCAGGATTTATTTCGAGAAAAATGATTGAAATAATCCTAATTACGCTTAGTCCGAATACTACTCGATTCATTTCCTGTTTACACTAATTCGCTTGAGAATTCGATGTTTGGGAGTATTTTAACGAATCATCTCGGAATATAGTTGATTCAGAGAAATTTGTCGCAGGAAATGCCGGGCTATCATCAATTAACTGCGGAGAATTATTTTTCAATTACGAATATGGGCGTTCCCCCACACCTTGCTGGGCTGGGGGAGGGGGGGAGGGGGAGGAGAGGAGGGAGGTACCTGTTAGCGCTCAAATCTGACAAAATTCATGGAAATGATTGAATAAAGAGAATCATTCCCGAAATTGAGGTAAATTCACCGAAAAATCAGATGAAAGCGTCAGGTTTATGTAATTTTATGGAAAAATTAACTACAGGCCGTTTATTTATCGGCCTCCCGGTGATTAAAATAATTGAAGATTTATGTCCCTAATGACCCGACGTGCCCCATCGCTCACCCAATAGTTCTGTCTCTGTTTTACTACCAGTAAAGTCCACGGTGTGATGTTTTCCTCCAAGATTTGGTCGTGCTGTCTCCTTCTCTATTGACTGTTGTCAGGGTGGATGGTTGTGCGGCGAGGGGCGGCGGCGGGGGCGGCGGGGGAGACTAGGCGCGTTGAACACCTGCGCGCGAGTCCGTATTTCGTGTGCCGCGCATTTCTTATTTTTACTATTTTCTTCTTCTTTTAATCTCGATTAGATTCGGGCACCCGGGGCAGCCGGCACGGAATTATACCATAAAAAAACGCCATAAAGCCCACGGAGAGTGTCGAATCCAAGAAAGGGACAATTAAGGGACAAAATTAATTGGTAATTTGTTTGTATAAGCATTTAGCAGTGGCTAACTAAAAAGGTGAATTTAAGTTGTATAAGCATTTACCAGTGCTAACTCCATGACAGTAAAAAACACCAAAATCGTTTTGAATTTTCGCCTTCCGATGAATCTCGTACTAGGTCACTACAAGATACCGACTTGATGCGTATTTAAGGTTTACATAATCTTTTTGACATAGAAAGTACCTACCTAATTTAGTACTCAATACCTATCGAATTTAAAACCGTCCAGTTTAGCCGATTTGATACAGTTCGTCGATACTGGTATCATAGCCAGCATAGATAACTATAACGCGGCCTACGTAGTTAAATCAACGCGTGTCGGTAAACCACGTGACTGCTAGCTCCAAATTTGGCTTGCCGAAAAACGGCTAAATTATAATAAAGTGACATATTCGAATAAGATACCGTGGTATATGCGATAGCCGAGCATAGCCGATCTGAGCCGTTTAATAATGGGTAAGATCGCACGCTTATTAACGCGGCCTTACGTCAAACGTTATTATTACAAAACGCGCTAAATAAACATTTTTGTTACCACGAGTATGTCGACTGCATTATTATCAATATTTATTACCGCTTGCCGAAAACCGGCTAAATTATAATAAAGATTGAATTAATATATGTGCGAATAAGATATATTACGGGAAAAAAACAAGATACTCGCGACTAGTATGCATATCGTTTAATAATCCGATCGATAACTATCAAACACACGTGTTCCATAAACCTGTGATTATCGATCACATAGTTAAACAGAATTACATGGGTACTTGAAATCGTTTACTTCACGTATGTACCAACTTTAGATTATTTAATATCAACAGCGCTATGGGAAAAATGTGATCTGTACAACAGGAATATTCTTTATATTAACAAAATAATTCATTTGATAATAAATTTTCAGCCAAGTCGCTAAGAGCTGAGATGACTAAATTCAAGTTTTTTAGAGTTACACTTTGAAAATTAAAATAGATCGTCACATAATTAATTCTTGTGTTGCATTACTTTTATGACAAAATCGAGTATCGTACCTAAATCCGAATTTGAATGCGTAAATGGTCAAGGGCATAATTACATATACATATACATAGTATGTTGGTGACTATAAACGTTGGTAGTTATCAATGGACGCATCTGTTAGATCATTAAATCGTTATACAATGCCCGCTTTACAACTTACATTATTATTATTGTAGACACTTGACACACTTGTTTACTTCAGTTTGAAAATATGTATACTTTAGACTATTAGTAATATCAACAGCAGTATGGATTATAATGAACTGTACCTACATATAATATCGCATTTAACATTACAAACACTTATGACATCGCATCGATAATATTTTTATCAGCCAAGGTGAAATTCAGATGACATAAAATGTCTTTTTAACAGTGCGTTTTGAATCGGCGCGGGCGTCACTTCATGGTTGTAAAAAAAATCTATGTACAAGCGGGAATCCAAGAAGTGAATTTGACATGCCACATTTCAAAGGGCTGGGGGTACCGGGTAATTTTTTTGTTGGTGACCCATGGTAGATATGGATTGACGTACGAGCGTTTAGATTTTTAAATCGATACCTACACTGCGAATTGTTTATCAAATATCATGAATGTATTTAGTCAAAATGAATATAAATATAATAAAAATAAAATAGTAAACCACCATTTTAATATGAATATTGTGCAATGATGAACCTATTAATCTGCGGTTAGGTATGGTACACTATCTGACATCGCATGAGCATCGTTTTTTGCAATCACATTGCTTAAATTCTTCTAACAGCAAGTTTTGATTTTATGTTATACATGGTGTAAAAAAAATCGATTCAAGCGGTTTTTCGGGTGAATCTACAGTTTATTTACTTGATTTTGTAGAATTTTTTGATTTGACCCATAGTTTTCGAGAATATTGAGTAATTTTGATTTTTTTTGTTCGCTAAATTATTGCGAATTGTTATCAAATATGGCAATGTATTTAGTCAAAATGATACTAGCCATAAATAAAACAAAATAAAAACCACCATTTTAATACGAATTTGTGCAATGCTACTTAATCTGCGGTAGGTTTTGTACTAATAAAGCTTTTATGAGAAGATTTTTTTTTTCCAGGCTTAGATTCAAAAGCCAAAGTACTCCATTCGAACAATATATCCAAACTGATGGGGATATGTTTTCGGTTGTACCTAGAGTTTTGTATTCCATGTATAATATTGGTTTATTTCGTTTGAAAACAAAAAAGTTTAATCGCCAACAACTAGGAAGATTATTGATTGATCTGGCATTTATTTTGTAGAACTCCATGAACAAATGCTAAAAAAAAAAACGAAAAAATAAGATGATTTTATTATCAAGTTAGTGACAATTGTTTCGCCTTGTAAGGGCATTATCAAACTGTGCCCTTAAACATTTACATCTTATTTTATACAATATTGGCTATTAGTCAGTTTTTACTAACTGTAACTAAAATTTAAAAATCTGTAGCTAAAAAAACTGTAACAAATAATCCAATATTGTAAAAAATTTTGATGTAAATGTTTCAACGCCACAGTTTGATAATGCCTTACAAGGCAAAACAATGTCACTAACTTGATAATAAAATCACGTAGAACCAAAATAACGTCGTTTCGTTTTGATTTTAACATAAGATAAGGAAGATTATATTTATTATGTCAAAAAGCGATCAATTTTTGAGTACCTACAAAGTCCAAATTACCCGCATGGTCGTATAGATATTATAAGTCATCAATTTATTTGTATTTTGGCACATTTTATTCCAGAGTTCGATTCCCAACTAGCAAGGATAAGAAAAAAGTTCATTATTAGCTGTCGTCCTATTTACAAGTAGGTGGACAAAGGTACAATTGTAGTCATTATGTCCTATCAGCCTTATAATACTAAGAACGGAATATTAATACAATGATTATCATGACTCTCAGCTGTTGAGCATGACACGTCCAACAACCAATTAATTCATTAATACAAACGACGACACGTCATGGTTATATTACGTACAAGGTACAAGTTAGTTGTAGTCATGACTGTAGGCGAGCCAAGGGTCAGCAAAAATCACGCAATATAACGAACCACCCTACGAGTACCTTAAGAATGGACAAGTCAAAACATATATTTAAAAAAAAAAATTGCCTACACAGCTTCTAATTTAAGCCCGCTATATATGGGACAGTTTACTACACAGTTTTCTGTCCAGTCTGAAAACGGTCCCGTATAAAGCTAAAACTGCATGAAAAACTGTGTGCTAGTGTCAGATTTAAGCTGACATGACAGTCAATGTTTTTTTATGTAAACGTTTAAGTAGACATTGGTTTATTGTATGCTTTTAAATACGTAAAAAACCAATAACATATTTACATTATTAGCTAAATATACAATTTCCTGAGAGCAAACATACGATAATAACTTACAATCGCGTTTCAAAAATACACATATTTAGCGTGTCTTTTGACAGAAGTTTGACAGACTGCACAGTTTTCTGAACAAGAAACTGTGTAGTTTTTCTGAACAAGAAAACTGTCCCATATAAAGCGGGCATTAGTCTAGTCCTGGGCCATAATTTATAACGTGTACGTAAAAATGAAATAAAAAATTAAGATATCCATATTTTTTTATCTGGGAGTTTTTTTTTATCTAGAACAAATGCTTGAAAGTGGGCATCTAAGAAGTCGGAATAATCGATTTGCGTGCATGAGAAGATGTATAAATGTGGAGGAAGCAAGAGAAGTGTGCCAGGACAGAGTGGTGTGGCGTTCTATCCTCTCTGCCTACCCCTTCGGAAAAAATGGCGTGATGGTTAGTTACTTAGTTAGTTTAGGTCGATAAAACCTTAATGAATTTTCTACATGAAAATCGTAAAATAAAATGAAATACTTTTAAAAAATACTAAATATTTAAAAAAAATGCTATCGATTATTAAATGAATTTTAAATCAAATGTTATTTATATGGGGAAAGTAAAAAAATAGATTATAGATATGTAAAAGGTTGAAGTGCAATGACAAGCTTTTAACGTTAAAATAACCCAAATAACTAGCTTTTTGTACTAAAATCTTATAAAAAACCTCCTGATACGCTAACGATGTAGGATTAAGAAATTTGACAGATGATATTTAGATGGCATTTAGAAAAGTCATTAATAAAGGCCACATTTTCCTAACTTACACAATTTGAGCTAAAAATAGTACAGTCGACAATACAATGAACGATAAATAGGAAAACTTTGTACGAAATATGAATATCAAACTGAGAGAAAAATAAAAATAATAAACAGGAAACTTTTTACATTTTGTTTTACTGTCGATGATAAGGGTGTATTTCATTTTTCTGTAATCTATTTAACTGTCAGTTGGGGGTTAAACGAACATTCAGAGTTCGAGTTTCAGTCCCTTGTGGTTTATACGTAGTTTGTATTCCAACAATGGGCCCATTTTAATTCGTGGCTACCTGCGAAGGATCAACATAATATTATAAGGATACACCTGTGTTACGCACTCAGGACGTGCCTTCAATGAAAAAAGGACGAGGGATAAAGTTGAATCAGATAGGAGGATAATGATGAATAAAAAACATATTTTTTAACGGTTGAAAACATTAAATAAAAAGAGATTTTATCGGTTTCATTATTCTTTAATCGAATTTAATATACGACCAATAAAATTATCTTGCTGTGGCAATAATAAACAGAAATTTCGTATGTTTGATTTTGGAAATAAATTATAAACATATTGTTCGTTATTTCAGAAAAATAGTAGAAAAAATAAATAGAATTTATACAAACTCAATACTAGGTACTTGTTCTATGGTAAACATTCATGATAAGAGGTAATGTGAAATAAAGCGAAGATTCGGTTAAAACCCAATGTTTAAATTTTGCGTGGTGCAAATCAAAATACATTACGATACCTTGCACATCTATCGATGCAGACGCCACACAGCTATTGTAAAACCGTCCATTTTCATACAATAAATTGAAAAAGAAAAATAATGTATTATTATAGCTACATTTCTGTACATTTACATGTGTACTAACGAAACTGTTAAATCCATCGAGGTCTACAAATATGGTTGTGGAAGGTAGAAGTAATCGGGTCCGTATAAGAGAATACCAGTTCACTTCCCATGTCCCAAGTAGGGCTGAATTCAGTAGATAGGAGGGAAGTTCTACATAATGCTACACAGCAACAAAGTATTCATTCAGTAATTTAGACTGCTGAGACACAACCTTATAGAAACTACAAGCACTTGGTTAAAAAATACATAAAAAGCAAAATATTGTGATTGTCTAAATTCAGAATTAATACTTTTTTGAGGTAATTTTGCAAGTATTTAAAGTACAATTCTGAAGATATTTGATTCCCGAAAGACGTTTTGATGGATCATCCAAGAAATTAAAGTATCGGAGGCAGTATTCCGTAATACGAGTAAAGAGGAGAGGCATTAGGGACAAGATACATGACACGAGACATAAGTGAAGCGGTATATCGTCAGCTAAAAAATTAAACTGTAAGTTGAAATGTAGTCTAACAGGAGAACGTCCGTTCTGTGTTCCAGCAGTGACCGGTGGCGGGTGGCGGGTGGCGCGGCGGTAGCGGTGGCGGTGGCGGTGGACGATGTCTACACGCTTTATTTATCTCTTCTATATATATCGACTATCCATGTTATCGACTTCTGTCTCTGGCACGATGTGGACATGAAGACAAAATAAAGGAAATTGAAGATAAGCGAACATTTGATCCCTCTGTAGGGAAACGTAACACGATTCTAGTGGATGATCCAAAATACCTAGGCAAATTGTCATTTCGGACCATAAAAATACATTTTTGTGCAAAATAAAATTTAAAAAAATATGAAACCGAAAGCTTCGTAAAAAATATTGACGCCAATGACAAAACAAAATCATGATCGTATTCTGTATGCGAGACGAATACATTATAAATGATTATAAGTACCTTATTATAATGAATTAATTTAAAAAACTAGTACTGTTTACACACACCACCGCTAAACTCATCTGATAATCTATTTTTTGAATACAATATTACTTAATCTACATGAAACAAATATTTCATAAAAAAAATTAAAGGCAATAAATAGCTGAATATTTGGTAAGTATAATTTAATAACCTATTGAGATCTTGAAACCACGCTGAAAAATATATTTCATTTAAATTATCTATAGCAATTAATATAGGTAGGTACTAATGTTAAACACACAACTATGAACAAGTAATAATTCAATATTACCTTACATAATTATAACTGAACGTAAAATAAGAGTAATATGAAACGAAGCAGGTAGATGCATAAATGTTTGGTGCATATAGCTAACAAAATATGATTACAATAATAATATGTACCTATGTGGGATGTTGGTACTTACATAATATTATGTACACGTACAAGCACGTGGATACAAAAAATATAAAATATTTGTAATATATCTGTGTAGGAAGAGGGTTATAGTATTATTGTAATGTTTGGTTTTGTGTGCAAGTCGTTATAAGTCAATGAATCCATCCATCATGGCGCTGCGTTGTACGTTCCTCTAGAGGCCTAGAGAATATAATACAGAGGTCTGCGCTGAGAGTGGTAAGTACGAAGTACGAAGGTACCTGCAGTTACCTAGTAGTAGGTAGTAGGCAGTAGGCAGTACCTCAGTACCTCAGGATATCCGTCGAGCGCGCAGGCGCAGGCGACCGTTGGTAAAACCGGTTGTTTATTATATAAAAAAGGAAAAATAACGAATCGAATAAACAACATGTCACAAAAGAGTCGTAAATAAAAATTGGACAGGTACCTACCGTACGCCATGAAGTTTATGAACCAGTGTAACCATACATGGCCGACTCAGGGACTACTACTTTACTACGTTCATTCATGATCGTCGGATAGAAATGGCCGCTTCATTCATAAATGTTGCCTGCGCAGTGGCTCTCAAACTTCACAATAGAAAAAAAGAAACAATTTAAATAAAATCAGAGGACGCCACGTACATATTTTTAACTAACTAACTAACTAACCATCAAGCCATTTCCCCGAAGGGGTAGGCAGAGAGGATAGAACGCCACACCACTGTGTCCTGGCATACTTCTCTTGCTTCCTCCACATTCATACATCTTCTCATGCACGCACGTCGATTATTCCGACTTCTTACATGCATGCCTGCCATATTTTTACCCACTAGTTAATGCCTCCTTAAATAGCCTTGCGACCTATGTATTCAAAGCGCGATTTATTTTGTATAATGTAGATGATACATAATATTATGTAGGTACCTACCTACCAATAGGATTTACAAGATGTTTTTAAAATGTTAAAAATAACATTTTCACGTCAAATACGACACGCACGACAATTTTTTTTGTATACAAGACGAAAAAACATACGCACGTTATTATTTTTAACTAGTTAACTTCAATTACATAATTAAATTCAGTTAGTGATTGATTATTATTGAGAGAAGTAAATACATCAGGTACTCCTTGAAATATGAGAATGACACAATCTGACTTCCTCTGTTGAGTGGACCGTGAAAATGGCCGTTTTTCCCGCGATTTGTGCGGCTAACGTACCATAGATAAAGCATTGTTCTGCAGGCTGCGGCTGTACAGAGCTTGTCTGTCTCCGCTAACTTCACGAGACCTCGGTGTGGCGAAGAACGGAATTCGGTGTACAACACGACTCCTGAGGAATTCCACTGATTGTTACCTTTTACAATATTAATCGTGACATACTTCGGTACCACCGTTTCCGGTCAGAGGCGTTCCATTTGTACAAAAATATACATGATTTTATCGCGGGTTTGTTCGATCTTGGAAAGGAAGTAAAATAGTCCGTAAATAAACAAACGAGTCAGAAAATAAATATTTCAAATTCCATATTATTCGATTATTTGTATAATTTGATCACTCATACAAGCGTAAAAGAAACGTGGGTGCTAGCTGATAAATTGGAAAATTCAAAGCAAACACATATATTGTCATTAATTTAGGATTTTCCAGTCATCTTATGAAATTACAAATACCTACCATATTTTTATTACAAGCGGTTATTGTTACAAAAAATAGATACTAAGTTAAATTTTATACGTCTCGTTTAGCTTTAAATAAACTTTTTTTACGCTGTTATTTTTAATCTTTTATCAACATTTATTTTTACATTAACATATTTTAGGGAAAACTTGCAATGTTCGCGTGTTATTGGTAATTGGTACCCAACACTGTCAAACTGTAGTATTTATTTTTCATTGATATCTTATGTACAGTTTACTGTTCGTGGACCTTCGATTTTGATGACCCTCTGAGATGAAGGATATGTCGGTAGTATTATAGTGGGCCTAGACTAGAGTAACTAGCAGTCAGCAGCAGCCAGCAACTAGGTGTTAGCATCTCTACCAGTTGGCAGTTAGCACCGGAAACGCTGTTATTCTTCTCTCGTATTCTCCATCTCCGTCATCTCTCACTGCCTGCCTACACGACCTGTTCCCCTCGGACATTGTTCCTATTTCCTACATCCGGCCGCGGACAATATCCTCGCCCAGCTTCCTTGGCTATTCACAGGTCCGCTTGTCCGAGAACTTGTACAATGCACGAGCATCGCACAATATCCGGAACGGGGCCATATTCCGCTGCACAATGGATTTATTACGCGCTCAAAAAATTATCCCTCTAAAGAATTTTACAGGAAAAAACTATTATCAGATGCTAACCCATCGAGATTAAATAACAAGACAATGTTATTGAAAAAATGTAAAATAAACATGAAGAGAGTTTACAACGATTTACTTGACAAATTGACAGGTAGATAAATGCTACACTTGTAAATCGGTATATAATGTTAGGTTTCAGAAAATAATTAAAATTTAGTTAATTTTGTCATTAACGATGTTATTAGTTTTTTACAGATAAAAAATATATATTAAAAAGTCGGTTTACGGACGATAATTTTCCGTGATACGTCATAAGAAAACATTGATGAAAAATAGCATACTTTTATGAATTGAATTTAATTATTATTACTGAATAATCATTATTTTGTATAATACAAAGCAGGATTTAATTGAAAATTACAATTTTTTCCATAAATTATCATTTTTTTGCACTCTTAAATTCAAATATTTGTTTACTTAAATTATACAAATTAATTACAAGTAACAATTTTCTATTAACAATTTATTTACAACTTATATACATATGATATGATGTTTAAGATCCTCCAACCTGTGTTATTTTGTGAAGGATAGGACGATGATAGGAAAAGTAGGAAATCTAGGGGAGTGTTTCAAGTGTAATGTGCCTTGAAAAAGTTTAATAGATGGTTGTTCCTCTTAGCGTTGTTGACTTATTAACATCTGAAACGCTTATCGTCATCGCTTGTTCCGCAATCTCGCTTGTTCCGCGCTCTCGCTTGCACACTCGGCTCAGGCGGAACGTGACAATGAGTGATGCTTTATATATTCGTCACAAACCGAACGCTTAGGCCGATCGTGCCTCTCTATTGCTTGTTCCGCGCTCTCGCTTGCACACTCGGCTCAGGCGGAACGTGACAACGAGTCATGCTTTTTCGTGCGTGCAGCCGGCGTTCAACGATTTATAAGACGTTGTCAAAAAATACTGATGAAAGATTGGTTAGAATAAGTACCTTTTGAATAAAAGTGAGCAAATTAAAGTAATTCCCAGTATATTGTCGTAATAGTCAATATACTTACAATGGTTTAAAGAAAGCACTGAAATGCCATCAAAGTTCGTAGATTTTCACACCTTTCGGGATACAGTAGCTCAATCACAGATAACTATCGACGTAGTTAAAAACGTGCTAACCACGTGCTAACGCTAACGATTTGACCGATCACAATGACATTCGTTCAATACCACGTTCGCCGAACCGAGCATTGCCGATCTGAGCCCGAGCGGAGCCGATGCACGCGATATCGCGGCCGTACGTCAAACGTCAAATCATCGCGCTTGTCGATTTTTTATTATGTCGACTGCTTTTCTCAATATTTGGCTTGCCGAAAACCGGCTAAATGCAATACGGCACTCGAGAAAGATTGAATGAAGATATGTGCGAATAAGATATATCTCGGGAAATGGCTCGGGACTAGAAGCGCTGTTTTAATAATCCCGATCGGACAATTTTAAACGCGTGTTCATTGTGATCGCGAAAACGTTAAACATCCAAAAGAAATCGTTATCACGTCGCTTATTACCGAGTCGGTAGTGATCTGTGATCGAGCAACAGATAACGTTTATTTAAGTGATTGTGGCTTTGTGTTGCCGATGTTTTGAAGGACATTGCAGTATTGTAATTTTCATTTTCTGGGTTAATCGATGGACTAATTTGTAAGAATAATCTTATGGTTAAGTGTGAGGAGAGTGTACCGTGTCTCAATCGGGCTTCGAAATTACTGGGTACCGTGAAGAACGTACCCGTAATCCATCATACATAAACACTGAATAAAAATCTCAAAATTTGTATTAAAACTGTTTTTATAAGTAAAGGACTTTGAGAGATGGTGGGTATCGCACTGTTGGTTAAAATAAAAAATTGTTTACACTCCTCCTTGCCCGAGCACGTAAACCGATTACGCCAGAACAAACAGGAATTTTATGAATGAAACACTCTGTTGGCGTGTTGGCAAACGTAATCTACGGAGGAAAATTAACCATCTCCTTACATCATATCCACGACCAAAGGAGTCGAGCTCGGTACGGTTTGTCGCGAGGTGCTGGGAAATAAAATTAAGGTGGTGTTGTAATTCGCCCATAAACCAGTAGTAATGGCGGTTTTACGAAGGAAGTGCCCCCGGTACTCCATTGTTAATGATATATTAGCACTGTGCTTCTCAAAATGTATCGCAACTTTGCAAAATTATTAAATATCTTTATTGTGGATTACCGGATATGCGGCTCTTCGGTGAAATTTTTATTTGACTAAAGGACCAATCCTTTTGCGACCCTCATTATGACTATTTTGGATATTCATACCTAAAATATCAGTTCAAACTAATCATAGTGTGGACTCGGGGCAAGTAAGTCAATTTGGAGAAAACTGATATAACGGCAGTTTAAGCTCTTGGTAGTTTATGATTTACGTAATTTTTAAACGTGTTTGCTTAGTAGGCATACATTTTGACAACTAAATATGTATTTTAAAAGGTTACGTATCTATAATATTTTGGAAGTTTTATTGGAAATCCACGTGACATATTGCGTTCGGTGATTATTTCAATTACTTTTTCTTAGGTTTCGCTTTAAATTTAAAAAATACCTTAAAAAAGCAAACAGTTTAACACATTAACACATGGAATTCATTCACTTCAACACTTCAAGATTTAACAAAAGAGTGTTCAAGTATTACTGTTATCAATCTACGAAAGTTTGTAAATCAATACCTCGACACGGGCTTTGCCCAGCGAGGTATTTCATTAAGAAAAAAAAAATTGAAATATTTGAAATAAATAAAATTAAAAAAATTGCACCCATAACTGATTTTCGGGAAATCTAGACATAAGAAATTTTGCCCCAAAGTTCACAGTTCACAGGTAGTCGAAAAATTACCAATCAAAAGAAAGCATATATAAAAAAATACGAATTAAAAAATTCACTTTCAACCACGGCCTTTCTTTCTCTCTCTCTGTACTACTTATGTTACATTGTGGTTTTGTGATAAAAAGCAGTACGATGTACAGCAGGAGCGACAGGACCTTCTAAAGGTTTGAGAGCCTTTGTTTCGGCATGTTTTGGAATTTGAACCAGGTCACCTTGTGGTGCCTGCTCCTAATGATACCAGAGGCTTTAGCTGTACAAACACAGTCATTGTTTGTCTTGAAACAATACCCCTTACTACAACTTCTAACTCCTTGACTTCGTGACGTCTCTTGATCGGAACGCGATAACGCGGAACACTTTTTGCTAGGCAAACAATGAGATATCGATACACTTTTTATAGCGACGGGGACGGCTACGGAGAAAAACGGCATCAGGTAGAGATATTTATACGTACCTAGTACCTATTCATGTTTATGTAATGCCCATTGATTGTAAATACAAATTTACGTGGGCAAACTTGATAGTATTTATTCCTAAGCGTGTAATCGCATTACTAATAATAATAATTATTATTATTAGGAAGGATTGGCAGTCTTAACATTGTGGGCGAAGTTTAACAAAAAATTGACGTATTTCTACCACTACTTTCCCTTATCCGCACCCAATGGTGCATAGGGTACTGCATTGGTACATCAAGTGCAGTGTCTCTTGATCATTTTATTACATGAAGGTGGGATGATCAGTCTTACGCTTCAGTACCTACCAGTCCGAGATATCACACATGAAATATTAATATGAAAATCACATGTAAATAAATATTTTATGTTGACCCCTACGGGAATCGAAAACCGCGACCTCATGCACGGTAGCCAAATGCACTACCACTGTGCTACGAGGAAGCCAAAACTACCAAATTAGCAAAAATATTGCGATACGAAATACATTTTTAAAATGTGTGTAATCCAACGTGCTTTTAGTGCGAATAATATCGTAACTCTGAACCTAAACTATTTTATGACCTTTAAAATAAAGATTTAAAAAAATTATTTAAAAAATCTTAGGAGTATTGAAACAGAATTGACTCAGTCGAAAAAAAAATAGGGCACAGGTGCGGTGTTTGCTCCGGGGTCGAAAAAATAACTGAACCCAAAATGCGAACAAAAAATGGGAAATCACAACCGGACGTCCGGATACCCGAGGCAAACCTTTCATCCCTTAAATATGTGCATATTACACATTATACTCTTTATGGGCGTCAAAAGGGGCTGCTTATAGAAATCCTCAACAGAATATTACAGACATTCACGTGGATGTTTCAAGTTATTGTATTGTGGACTTGTTACAATAATCATGATTATATTCTGTACGGTACGTGGGAGTAGGGAACTTAGCTTTTTTTGTTTAGGTTCGGTATCCGTGAATATATTAAATCTACTATCGATACAACTTCCGGCATTTTTTGCTCCTGTTGAGGTATCTGAAAAAACAAATATTCTAAAACGAACTAACTAACCTATCACGCCATTTCCCCGTATCGGTGGGCAGAGAGGATAGAACGCCATACCACTCTGTCCTGACATACTTCCTTTGCTTCCTCTACATTCATACATCTTCTCATGCACATACGCCGATTATTTCGACTTTTCACATGTCCACTTTCAATTACTTGTCGTACTTGGTCATGCTTTGTCTTTCTCGACCTTCCTCGGCTTCTACACGCAGGCACGCTTGCATTTAAACTTCTTTTAGCCGTTCTTTCATCACTCATTCGCTCCACATGACCAAACCATTGTAAAATGCCCCTTCTCAATTTTGTCGATAATGCTTATCTGAGCCTTGCACTCTGCTCTAATTTCGACATTTGTACACCTATCATGCATAGTCTTACCGCACATTCGCCTGAGAGATCGCATTTCATCAGCAACAAATATTCCATTTGAAATATTAAAGGAAATAGATTTGTATATCATTTTAAATGTGCGGTTGTTAAAATTTATGTAAGGCGGTACATAGTACATGGAAAACCTTTATTTTATTATTCTAATGTTAGTATGCATTTAAGGCCCAAAAAAAAATTTTTTCATAGTTCAGCGGATAAGTGGTTTTTGTATTTAGGACCCATTTAAAAGACCTAAAACAACGTCCGCGATTTGATACTAACATATGGAATTAAATAATTGATTTTCCATAAAATAGCACGAAAGTAGACGAAAGCATTAAAGAAACGTCAATACAATTTATTACGAAAACCTTGAAAATATTTTAACAGTAGTTGTAGGTAGGTATGTATTTTGCGGATATGTTTCTATCACCTACAGTTGCATGTTGGTACATTTGGAAACACGATTCAAGTACATATTTTGTATTATTCAAGGATACTAACATTACGAACTTTATCTTAAGATCATAGGTGAAGAAAGACGACTAACACGTGTATCTTTTTATGTTGATAATAGCCCCTATAGGTAGATGCAATAAGGCTTAGTTTTCAGCACCCGCATAATATAAAGTGACACACGCAAAGTAAAGCTTTCTTAAGCTTTTTTAAGCAAATCGAAAACGTTTCGTGCTTAATAATATCCGGTGTGGGTCTTCTGTTCACTAAGGTACGATTAAGAATCCATAATCCCAGTAGAGATATATAATATTAAAATGTTTTTAATGCCTCTTCCAAAAGTACATTTTATACATTTGTTAGCGAGTTATTTATAAAAGCATTACCTACAATATTAAAATAAAGATGCACGTCGAAAAATAAATTTCTAATGTAAAATCATATATGGTTATGGATATCGATGACTACTACCGAAAGAAACGGTATTTTACTTGATAACTGATATAAATATACCTACGCAATTTATAAAAACAGTCTTGATTCAATTGCTAAAAATGTGTAGTGTGTAAGCTATACCAAATTAATTTGATAGAATTTGTCGATAACACAGGAATTCAATTTACCCAATGTCTGTCTTATTCGCACCTAATGGTGCACAGGAGTCTTAATAATTCGTTGATTAATCACAGGCTTCAGCGTTCGTCCAAGTTATCACATATGAAATACTTTTATTTGAAAACACATTATGTAATTATTTCACATTGAAACGAACCCGCCATCTCATGCATGGTAGCCAAATAAGCTATCCATTACACCACCGAGAGTACGATAATACAAAAACTACTGATAAAAAAGTTCTTCTTATTTTTAAAAATTATTATGTATCCATTTTAAGTTACATGAATAAATGCGTACAATATTATAACATTATATTTTTATTATTATTATTATTATTATTATAGATAATTTATGCAGCGCCGTTTTCGTATAAATATACCCGAAAGGCGCTTTAAAATATTGAATGTAACAGCTTGGGTAATTTTAAGTGTGTATTATATATAATTAAATAGTACATAAAATAGAGAAAACAGCAGAAAAGAATCCCACATAGGTATTGCCTGTGCGTAAAACAAATAAATTAAAGCAGGTGTACGTATTTTCATATTATTTATGTTTACAACTTCGATAAAAACAAACATAAATTCATTATAAAAAAGAACATCAGCCACATGTCCACTGGGGTAAGTAACAGTAAGTGTTCCCACGATCCAGGGTAGCACCTTGCATCCTCCCCGATACAGTTTTTTGCAAACACCCGGGGAAAGTGGAGCCTACATGGCCAGGGGAGTATTATACAGGGTGGGGAAAAAAGGTATGCCCGAGCTTTGAGGAGATATAAAATAAAAATCAATGAATTTAGAGGATTTAAATATTTTTTCATTCAAATTGGTATATAGCACCGTTTTTTTTAAGTTTCACGTCAGTAAAATGGCGGCCACCAACAACAGTAATTCACTGTTGTAGTCGATTTTGGATGTCTCAGACTGCTTTTCCGTACAATTCAAGGGGTATGGCAGTCACTTTTGTCCGTAATTCTGATCAATTCCTTTTGAAATGTCACAAATATTCAAAAACTTTCTCTGTAAAATAATCCTTCGGGAAAAAAAATCATACGAGCTTAAATTTAGTTCCCCACTTCGACTTGAAATATTATTTGTCTCATTTTGGCCAGATAAATTCTAGTTGCGTTGCTGTAACTCCATTTTTTTGAATCCATAGGTCTCCTAGATTATTTTTTCAGTCATTTTTTGAAATAGAAGATAAAAAATTCCAGAATTGAAACACAATGTTTAGCCGTTACAATTACAGTTCGCTCATTCTCCTAAAAACAATGAGGCCAAAAGATCCCAAATTGGGATATGATATACATTAGATTAGACCTTGCTGTAGATCTAGTTTTTTCTAATGCATAAATCCAAACATAACCTGAATATCCGAGGAAGTATCAACCATACCTCAAAATGTGCTAAAAAGTATATTGCTGTTGGAAGCCGCCATTATGTTGATGGGAAATAAAATAATATATATAAAAAAACGGTATTCATACCAATATTTAAGTCTCTAGTTAGATACCTGGTTTTTATTTTATGGCTCCTCGAAACTCGGGCATATCTTTTGCCCCTCCTGTAGAATAAACCTTCCTATACATACTGCTCACTGGAATATAGGTAACATCAATCAAATGCATGTCTGTCTTGCTCCTTCGTGTCTAAATTTTCTAGGAACGAATGAAATGTAACGAATCTATGAATCTTGCGGAAGGATAAGGAATCCATTTTATAACGAATTAATCGCTTTCTTCCTGTAAAATATTTTTAAAAAAAAACAGCAAGGATTTAAATTAAATAACCGTAGAAGTATACAAATACAGGCATGAAAAAGTGTTAGTAAGATATTAAATACTTTATGTGCCTATAATCTAATAACCAAACTGTCGATGAATTTGAAGAAAAAAACGTTATATTTTGATGGAACGATTGCCTGAGTAAATCTATGCAACTTTCGCCTGAGATCACGAAAGCTCTCAGTAATCATTATTATAATGCAAAAATGAACAAGTCAATTAGGCTACAAATAACAGGGAACGAAACGGCTAGCTGCAGATTAACACAAAAGTTAGCATGCGTCACCCTCAACTAATAATGCTACCTAAATATTATATTTAGATCCAGTTTTCTATGATACATTATAAAGATGGTTTTAAATTATAGACAATCATGTACCGCGTCACGATTATCATTAGTTTAAGGATAAACTATAAATCAGCGATACGAGATGTGTTTTCCTCTGTTATTATACTGATTATTGCCATAATCTTCAGAACTAAATTGTATTTTGATTGGAGTTCTTTACATCACTATTAGATTAAGGGTACCTCCTCATGTGGCTAATATCACTACATGAGTCATCGATAACCGTTCATTTTAACGGTTTGCGATTGAGTTGAAATTATAATCAAAGAAAACAACGTTATAATGATGCTGAAAAATGACGTAACGAGCCCTATTCGAATAATAAATACACACCCAAATATTAGAATGCGTCATTTTTTAAGCGAATTTTATCACTCATTAAATTATTTACAGCCACACGTGTTATTTTGAGTCAACAACTACAGTTAACTTTGGGAAAACTCTAGAACAGTGAAATAAAAGAATATCTAATTATTTTTATTACTATTTTTATACTTGTCTTTCAAACATTACATACAATAGGGTCCTTCCCGATAGCATGAATATCCTTGAAAACGTTATAAATATTTCAAGTATATTTTTTACAATACCAACGATATAAAACACAATGATCAAAAATGTTGTTTTCATTTATAAATGTATGTTTTAAAAACACGAAATTACGAGTGACTTTTAACGCCCGTTATTGGCTAATGACGGCATACCCGTCCATCATGAAAGGCGGGAAATTCATTACAAAGTGAGCGCCCATATTGATGTGACGTCACACCCGCATGCGCGCCAAATGGAGGATTTGCGAGCGATTTGAAAAAGCGCTATTTCAAACCGCGCTAGAAAATTCATATGACATCGTAAAAAAATTTACAAAATTCCCTTGATATTGTTATTTTTTCAATAAAAAATTTAAATAAAAAAATAAAAATCGGAAAAAACTCAATTGTTTTTCTTATAACTTGAAGTTGAATACTGAATAGTTGTAAATGACAGACATTTGAGTTAGAAGAAAGTTCATTGGCACAACGCAACGTGAGAGATGTTTTCACAAATCCTTTCAATGTCTCATGCGAAGTCTTTTCAATGATAAACTATATAAGTTTGACATAGTTACGTCACCTCGTACATATTATGAATAAATCCGTTGGTGAATTGAAAGCGTCTCTCCGGTAGTTGGAGTCGTGCGCGGGGGACTAAAGGAATATTGTCCACACTCCAGATCTGTAGTGAGTATTCAGGCCGCTCCATACAAGGATGTACGGCCCTTTGTGGGGCTGAATGGACCAGAGAGGAGGATGTCTTGCGAGAGATAAAGGGGTCCAGCTGAATGGGAGGAAGGAAGTCACTACTCCGCCATCTCGCGTCTTGTACAAGACACTAACTTACCTGAATATGGATGATGGGAAGTTCTCCAATTTGAATAACACCAACCAACTTCCTACTCAACCCGCTTAAGACGCCATTATGTGGCAAAGCGACGCGTCGTTAGAAAATTACTCTCTCAATCTTTTCTCATTATAATAATACACATAAAAAATAACAATCACAAATGAATGAAGTAAGTTATAACTACGGAGGTTAATTTTTTCTCGATTCTACTTCAAAACAAGTCGACGCCTCCTACGTATAATATCGTAACCCACAAAATGCGATTTTACAGGAGGAGCATTTGAAAATATTTTCGTTCATATGCATTGGTTGTAGATCCGACAAATTACGCCCCAAAAAAGCCCTTATTATTGGCAAAATATTTTTTTTGTTTTGGTAGAATTAAAGATATAGTTAAATACAGACGAAATCCACCAAAAACTCAAAATCGACGATTTGTGGGTTACGATATTATTCGTAGGAGAAGTCGAAGTATCAATTAACTAAATAACTAACTAACCATCACGCCATTTCCCCGGAGGGGTAGGCAGAGAGGATAGAACGCCACACACACTCTGTCCTGGCATACTTCTCTTGCTTCCTCCACATTCATACATCTTCTCATGCACATACGTCGGTTATTCCGACTTTTCACATGTCATGTCTCTCTCGGCCTTCCGCGGCTTCTACATCCAGGCACACTTGCATTTAAACTTCTAAAACACGACTTCTTACATGCCCACTTTCAAGCACTTGTTTTACTTGATCATGCCATGTCTTTCTCGGCCTTCTCGACTTCTACATCCAGGCACAGTCGCATCATATATTTTTTTAGCCGTTCTTTCATTATCCATTCGCTCTACATGACCGAACCAACGTAAAAGACCATTCTTAATTTTGTCGATAGTGCTTATCTCAGCCTTGCATTATGCTCTAATTTCAACATTAGTGCACCTATCATACATAGTCAAATAAGACAATAAGACATCACGTAGATACAATGAAAATCTGCAACGTATTTTAAAAACAGGCACTTTAATACGAAACATATGTTTTCACCTTGAATATATAGGAATAAAAAACAGTCTGTATCAGTTGTTTACGAGTATAATAATTAAAACACAATCTATATTTCTTTATAAAAAAGATGCACACATACACAGCACGCGAGGAAATATCAGCTTTAATAATAAAAATCTGACTAGTGTAATGGTGTCTATTATCATGTTAAAATTTCCGTTTTACGAGTGGACTATATAATTACTTTATAATAAATAAACTTTCTCTTGAACTGGGGTTCGGCGGATTGCAGTAAGCAATGTAATGAGGAGATTAAAGTCTTTAGAATAAAATGCATTTGACGCCCCCGATTCACATCCGAATGTAAGAATATATCGCGTTACCTGTGTTCATTACTAATGTCCGGGAAATTATTCAACTTATCAAATATTAAAGTAACAATATTTATTCAGGTAGATATATGATAATTCGACGAATGGAATGATGGTAGTGATAATGAAGTAAAACGAAAAGTAAGAAATCAGCTAATAATATTTTATTGATTTTTTGGACGTTACGTCATGAAATTATACGAATTTAAGTTATGCTAAATTAAAATTGATTACAACTGCTTAAGTTAGATAAATAGGCTGTGATTCCAGTAGCAATCCCATAAGATTAGCATTCAATTATAAAAAATCTATTAAAGAAAAAAATATATACTTTTCATTTGACACGTAACCAAGAAGTAAAAATTATATGATATGGAAAACATGAACTATTAATAAATTAAGACGTGTTAAGATTGTGATATATTTTTTATTTGTAGAAAAAAAATACCTTGACAGAAGAAAATAATGACAAAAGAAAAAGAAAAAATAAATTTGACGATAATTTAGTGGAATTACGCAGCGACTTTAGCTCTAGTTTGAAAATCGAAAAGTCACTTTACCGCATGGTAGCGAAACGCGTAAACCATTTTCCACCATGATCATGATGATCAGAATTAACTAAGTAACCAAAAAAATAATTGTATAAAATTGAAACAGGGACATTTTACCAACACAACTTAACCAAAAAGCAAATTAATTTTAAACTACGGACAACAATTTCGGATTAAAATTATTAATGTTAAATTCCTGAATGTTGCATTCCTGATGACGTAATTATTTGAATATAACATTGAATAATACATTATCTACATCTTCTTTCCTTTCACCTGCTCCCTACATCCGTCCAGTACATAATGACATAATGTGTTGGACGCTGGACGTGTTATGTCTTGCACCTTTTAAACAGAAAATCAATCTGAAAACTTCCTCATCTTTAGTATCATCCGTAACTTAATAATACTCATTTAACATTTCACAATAAAATATATATTCGAATATGTTAACTTTACTTTCCGTCCGTTTTGATTAATCTGCATAAATACAAATAAAATTATACCTAATCAATAAAATAGCCACATTAGTAAAGACCTTTTTCTGATATTCACTTGTGTGTATAATACAACAAGCTTTCTAAATATATTCTTGAAATTATATGCAAATATCTGATTGTTATTATGCAAATGAAACCACATCCACCATCCACCCTTAGGTAGGTTTTTTCTGTTTTGTGACAATTTTGAACTTTGTTTGGTATAATACAACTCCCACCTACATCCGTGCATAGAAAAGAATTAAAATGTATTTTAGAAAAGATGACGGTGTAGATTGTAGATATCCATAATATTATGTTTTAAATTTTAAAAGTATGAAATAAATAGTTTATAAAATTAACTAAGAATGATTTATATTTTAAGATACACTATTAACACACGAACAACGATCGCATGAATGCAAGTGATATGGTTCCTACTTCTCATCTCTTGTATGTTAAGTAAGTAGGTACATTACTTCCTGTGTTGAGATGACGAAGACTCCGCTTCCTTTTTATATCTATCAATAATAATCTCCACCCTCGCACTTCCAACCCTTCTATAAATAATTCCCAAACCCCACATGACACCAACAAGTATTCATTCTCACGGTTCTCACAGATGGGAAATGGGGATGATATTTTTTACAAATTATAATTAACGAATTTGTATATCCAAAGATTATTCACTATTTAAGAGCATACTCCACCACGTGACTCGCGGCCGCTTTCCCATACAAACATATTCCTCGATTTTCTCCCTGGAATTTAACATTAGAGGAATGATTTTTTACACATTTTAGATATATAGAAAAGAATAAAGAAAGTTTGCCGTCATGAGATAAAATCTAGATTTGTGCTATTTGGGCATATTGAAAATATTCATGTGTACATTTTTGATAACCGTATCAAAATTATCTAAAGTACGTAACATAATATTCATTTATTACGTAAACTTTCAAAGGAGGTTTTATAATACTTTTAACACGGAAAAAAATATTTCCAATATTAATCACACAGTATCCGACATCCGTGTTGAACAAATTTTCCCAAATAAAACCAGCTTATTATTTTCATCTTATTGCTTTTTCTATGTAAATTGGCGCCATCATTACTTGATTGTGTATCGCAATCAATAATATTATTTTATCATTATACCTAAATGAATTTAAATTCACCGTGAATCCTGGTTCGAAATTAGCTGTCACGGATTTAAAAACTAATAAAATAATATTTATGTACATTTCATGATCCTTGTGTAAGATTAAAAATAAGTTGGACATTTACTGCACTAAAGCCAACTTGTAACACCAGAAGCTTAAAGTTATTATCAATAAATTTTTTGTGAATAATTTATTCATTTTAAATCGAGTTTCGTCGTAAAATTCAAATGTCAGGTGTATTCAATCGGCAAAACTCATAACTTTTAATTAATATACACTTTTTTAAAAAATACATTTTTAAGGCACGAAAACATTATCTAGCATTATATATAGCAGAAACGGTTGTTATTTTATTTTATTCCATTAAATTATCTAATTTTGATATCGAAACACCTTTTCAAAAAAAATATAAAAAATATTTAAACTGAAATGGAAATAGGAAGATAGTTGACCTTGTGCTCGAGATTATCTTCGGAAGTAAATAATATAGTAATGTCAGTTATTATCACACAATCACACACAAACCTGTGGTTATCACCACCACAAAAGGTAGAAAATAATAAAAACAGAATAACACGCGATTCCAACACGAAGGCAATTTTGTGTGTAGTTAGTATAACTCAAATACATATAAATATCTCCGGGCATCATAAAGCCATCAGGAATATTCACAGCTCTTAGTCACCAATGAACTTGTGTGATGCGGATATAGATTATGATGCCCTATTATCAATATTAAAATTTAACATCTCTAAGCAACCGTAGATTACAAAATGATGTTGTTCTTCTATATAAAATTAATAAGTAATAAACTTGACTGTCCAATGTTGTTGAATAAGGTCAGATTTCGCATACCGGGTCGCACCACAAGAAGTTGCCGTTTGTTTGATCCAAACACCGAAAATATAAATTACGCTTATAATTACGCCATAAATAGGTATCAAAGAAATGGCATCTTGGTGTGCGAGGGTCTCTCTCTTCAACTCCAGCATTGGATCAGTCAAGTCATTTTGTAATAAACTCTAGCATTGTATTGTTGTATATTTAAGGCATATTATGTATTATATATATTTTTCATTTTTATGTATTTGCAAATATTTTTGTATTCTCTTTTTATGAAAAGCCTGTATAGGCGTTTATAATGAATAAATAAATAAATAAAACCAAGTTGGTAGAAGAAAAGTATGAAGTCAGTAGCAAGTAGCAAGTAGCCAGTATACGGCTTGTCATATCTGACAATACCTGACCACTGTTGCCTGTTGTCCACATGTTTTTATGAGAACCGCAAACCACATTACAGTTGAAATTAGCTGCCAGTTCTGAGTTTTTCGACGGCTACCGGCTACTATCGTACCTGACTATTGTTTCACACTAACAGATAACCCTACTTCATCTTTACTGTGTAAAATAAGAAGAACTGTTGTCACTCGGGATAAAAGAATAAAAAGCCAGCAATAAAAATAAAGCAAACGTGTCTGAAAACAGAAAACAGAATGATGTTATCTTACAGATAAAACTTAACTATCGAAATATTCTAGAATTCAAAAGAATATTATAAAACCATGTATACTATACCTGTAGCTCGATCGCAGATCACTATCGACGCGGTAATAACCGACGTGATAACGATTTCTTACCATGGATGTTAAACGTTTTCGCGATCACAATGGAACACGCGTTAAAAGCTATCGATCGGGATTATTTTTTAATATTTGCCACATTTTAACCTGATGCTTGGCAACACCTAATATTAAATGTCAAAATTCAAAATATTTACGTTTTTTCAAGACGTTCTACGCACTTTTTTTCTCCTCAAATGCGTGGAAAACGAGCGCATCAAGTCGCGAGCCATTTCCCGAGATTGAATAACGTACGAAATTCAACTTCGCTCATTTCAAGAGGATTGGTTGAATCTCGCACATATCTTCTTTCAATATTTCTCGAGTGCCGTATTGCATTTAGCCGGCGATCGGCAAGCCAAATATTGAGAAAAGCAGTCGACATAATAAACAATCCGACACGCGCGTTGACTTTCTTGGTTTGACGTTTGACGTTTAGCCACGATATTTATTGTACCTTTCATCTATGGTAACGCGACCGTGGTATGAACGTGGTAAGAACGTATGTTCATTGTGATCGGTCAAATGGTTAGCGTTAACACTAGGTTAGCACGTTTTTAACTTCGTCGATAGTTATCTGTGATTGAGCTCCTGTACGATTATACCAAGTATGTATTTCCTTTACTCGGTGACACACTTCGTAGCATTTTCTACACTTCCTATAGGTAGATTCATTAATATCTCTCGCTAATTACCACGAAAATACTGTTACAAGGAATCCCTGAGAACGAAGTAAGAATGAAAGAATTGTATCCACCGTTTTTATGCAGTTTCCTTCGCACTGTCGTCGCCGTCGCGCGTCGATCGGAAGGAACTCCACCCGTTGGAGGTAATTAACAAGTCGTCGAGTATCGCAGATCTTTGCAAACTTCGTGCAAAGAAGATTAGCGCAAAGACACGTACTAATACTGTACAGATGTCATGAGAAATTCTAGTCATAACCGTGCATTTCCAACGCCACTCGAGTAGAAGCTGACTATTGGGTCAATGCTAACACCTTTTCATTTCTAACTCCAGGTATAATAGGTTCATGGGGCTTTTAAGAATCGAGCTATTATGAATTACAAGAACTTATTTATTCCCCATTGATGACCATAAACTAGTGAAACGAACGCTTTCTGAAGAGCAAGTATAAAACATTATTTAAAGATTAAAAAATATATATTATTTTGAGTACATATTTATAATGGTGGGTTTAGTAATCGGTTAATTTATAAATAATCATACATCTAAGTGATTTAGTTATTTAAAATCATGTCATCAATCAAATCATCAATCAACAGTTTCACGGCATTTGTTTTTGACTGAAAGTTGAGATCAGGTACAAAAAAGGAAATACAACTCATTTTCAACGAAAATTTGTGTATTTGTTTGAAGCATACTTCGATACGTTATTTATACCCATGTAAAAAAATAATTGTCACAATTTAGCACAACAGTACTATTCTCTATTTATATTTAATTTATGTATCGCTTTAATTAAAGTGTTTTTTTGTAAAAGGCATGCGCCGTAAATGTATATAAATAAATAAAATAAATAAAAAAAAAATAAAAACAAATTAATTAAAATTCTTCGTCGACCGTTATTAAGGATCTTAGATTGGTTTTACGACTGTGACTTTCAGCCTAAGTAACTTCTGTACGATTTTCCTATACCCCATCAGAAATATGATGTGTTTTGTAATATTGTTATACGTATATTATGTAATCTAAAGGATGCGACGTTAGCGAATCTTGAAGAAGAAAAGTGGTGGAATAATAGTAGAGGTAAAAGTGAACCCGAGAAGTGTGGTGTCAGATGACTGGTGCTAGCGGTGGTGAGTGGTGAGTACCTACTACTGGTGGCCGGTACATGTCACCACAGCCGCTAGTGGTCACAATCTCTCGTGGTTTCATCTCCTTCTGGACCAATGGAGCGTTAAACTTATCTCCCAGGCACGGACCCCTCCCTGTCAAGTGACGGAAAATAACACTCATCTAAATCTCCTTACATGAACGCAGAATCTAACTCTTAATTCACATATTACGTCGCTTTTTCTTAGCTTAAGCAAGGTAAATAGGTAACAACCATTTTAGTGAATAGAATTTTTAAAAAATGTAAAGAAGTTTTAAAACCGACACAAAATTTTTTAAAAATTATTTATTTTAGAATCTAGATTTAAAACGTTTGAACAATAAGTAATATTAATAATTTTTTTATTTTAGAGTATCTAATTTTATTTCAAGATATGACTTTTAAACTAACAACGATTTAGTGCATAATATAGTTTTCTGAATGGGTCCTATACACGTATTTAAAAAAATCTAAAAATGTACCTATTATTTCGAGTTTCTTGATTGTCACTGATAATGCAATTTAATAGACCATCAATTCCAATAATACCAATAATTAACATGCAGTATGATTTAGTAAATAAATGCTATTAATCAATGAGACCAAGAGCACATCGTTGACACGTGTAAAACCAATCTATAAAATAAATTATTTTCAAATGATAAAATTTATTCCGAGAGTGTAAAATAATACCAAATATGTAGAATGTAGACGAAGAATAAGGATTGCTCGTGTAGTCATATTGTAACCACAAGGTTTCACTACATCTGCAGAAGTGCTTAATGATTCTCGACTATTAAATTAATCAAATTCTTAAATTCACGTATGCACAATAATAAATAAGAATTTGAGCATTTCGCAACAAAATAACGGCAGATTTTTAAAAACTGAACAATCATAAGTACTCAATTAATTTATTGAACGATTTTATCAAATAATTTATGTTTAACTAAATTATTACGTAGGTAATCTGTTTTGTATTCCTACTAAACAATGATTTTTTCGTGAAAAACTAGGAGAGAAGTTTTTACTTGGAAAATACTTCAACGAATGGTAACGAATGAAACTTATTTTTCGTGTGATCGCGGTATTTTTATGCAATATTGTATGTTTTTACTGTCTCAATTAGGTCAATACAGAAAACATAAAATGAATTGTTAAGTATATAAATAAAACAATTTGTAATTCTTCTTCTTCTCCTCAAGAGCACACCAAACCACGTGACTCGCGGCCGCTTTCCCATACAAACGTTATTTCTAGATTTTCTCCCTGGAATTTAACATTAGAGCAATGATTTTTTCACAGTTTTTAGATATCGACCAGATGCGTGTTTGTAAAGTTTTATTTTTATAATAATTTATTTATCTCCTTTAACAAATAAAATATTTAAAAAATAACATGATGCAAGCACGCATCTAGTCGATATCTAAATTGTGTGAAAAAATCATTGCCCTAATGTTAAATTTCAGGGATAAAATCGAGGAATAAGTTTGTATGGGAAGCGGCCGCGAGTCACGTGGTGTGGTATGCTCTTGATAGAGCAGTCGTGGTCACAGCAGTAAATAATGACTATTCGCTTCCACCCCGTCTCTGTCTCCAGCACTTCTCGAGTCTGGATAGACGTCCGCGCCCGTCTGTCCATCAAAGACCCCGCACTAACTGTTCTGTATCTGTTCCAGAACTCGGAAGAAGACCTCCCTGTATGCAGCCCCCACGCCGTGTGCAACAGGGTGGACCTGTACGACGAGAGCCTCCCCTGGGTGGAGAGGCAGTGCCGCTGCGCCGGGCATCATGTCTGTAAAAGGTTCGTACTTATCTAGACAGATACAAGCGTAGGTATGGAGATACAAGCCATGGAATACATGGAATAGCCCTAGGAATGGTTTCATATAGATTTCGTAAAAAATTAAAAAGCTATAATGCCACTAAGCAACTGGTGCAAGGCACTTCACTTCGCCCAGCACAACATTGGATAAGCACTATAGTATTTTTAAAAATTTATATTATTAGTGTATTTAGTATTTAGTGATCAGTTGTTGAAAATATCAAATTATTTGCTATTTATCTCGATTTTAGCAAAGATTATCAACTTGAAATACACCATGAACTCGTTTCTGCTTCGTTTTGGACGCATTGTCCACATTTTTAACACGTGAAAATTCTCAAAAACCTATACCTAGGAATACCTAATAACAGAAATGCTCTGATCAGCTTCTATTAAAAGCTTTAATAAGCACCATATTATGCTTAACCGCATCCTTCCACATATGGGTTATTTGAAAACCCTAGGTAGGTAGGTATACGAAATATTTCAAAATAAACCATTAACAAGTAAATTGTTTGGAGTGTGGATTCATTAAAATAGCGTGAGCGGACAAGAAAAACAAAAACAATTTAAACTGCGTTCTAAAAAAATATTGTCTCATTATTGGGTCTCGCATGCGTTAGGAAACCGGTCATTATTACGTTACATTTTATCCGATTAAGATGATACAACATCCGCCGCGCGTAACAGGTAGGTAGGTAGGTACCTTATATTGTTGATTAACCTGCCATTTACTTTATACAACTCTATAGTTATATCTATTACATACTGATAAATCAAACTAGAAATTTTGATCCATTCTCATAGTATAATATAATATTTATCTTTGTTAAGGGCAGGGGGTGCTCTGTTGAGGCGGTAAATTAAAAAAATCATTACAATTTGACATCTCAACGTGGTACGAGTAAAACATTGCACGCTGGCAGGATATCTAGGCGTGTTACCAGGGCTTATGAGTAAGGTCATTGGCTGCGGTTAAGTGGCCACTTGATGTAAAACAAACATTCTTTGTTTTAATTCATTCGGATAGTTAGGTGTCTACACATATGTTTTATAAAAAATCATATTTATCTGACAGCCTCGTGGAATACCAGTAAATCTTCATAAGCAGGGCTACGTCTTGTACACCAGAAGGATGAGGTCGCGGGTTCGATTTCCGACGGAGTCAAAATGAAATACGCATTTTTTTTACTGGGATTTTTCAAATATCATTATTTACCAAATTATGAATCCATGTGATGAAAAAGCGTTAGACTGATAAGAATTTCTCTGCCTTTCTTTTGTGGGAAACGATCCAGATTCACACTGCAAAAAGTTGGTGTACGAAATCGTCTCTAAATACGATGTAGTACCAGTTTCGGGGTGTAGCTATAATTTTTGTCTCTGAGTGATGATAAAGCGTATAGACTGGTTTTTGTGTTCTCCCTCGTAAAACCTGTCGGCGGACGACGGGCACACAATGGTGGACTAAGACGCGGCATATACAAGATGTTCTCCCTCGTAGCCGGTGAAGAAGCTGCCCAAGTGCCGGTACTTCCGGGACGAAGCCCAAGTGCGTGGACGCTGACGCTGATCTCCAGCCCGGACGCCAACTCCACGGAGCAGGTCGTGCACTGCCACTGCCCCAGGGGCTCCGTCACCTACCTGCTCAAGAAGAAGCAGGCGTACGAGACATCTAGCGGCCACTTGGGCTACCAGTACACCTTCGCCTGCTCGCCGCAGAGCGTGAGTATACATTTTGTGGTTTGAGTCATGGCTAAAATTACTTTTTTCTATCAACAAAATTTTAAACGTATACAAATACTTGTAGACAAATTACTGGATTATACCCATGCTGGGCTGATATCAGATATTATTGATATCTCAACAGAGATAGAAAAACTCTGGAAACGAATGTAGCGAATGACAGGTCATAAGCCCTGTAGACGCCTAGATAACCCACATTCGATTCCAGAGTTTCTCTGGCTCTGTTGAGATATCAATAATATCTTACTTTTTTCTTTTCAAATTCCTTTTTCAGGATAATTGTCATGGAGTATGGAGGTTGACGGAAATTTACCAAAGCTGAAGTAATAGGTCGCTTTGTGACATTTCCCGTACTTCCATCTTCAGTCAACTTTCTGAAGTACTTTTATGAACTTCGGGAGAGTGTAGAGCTAACAAGAAAATTAAAAAATTTCCAAGAACTATGATTATTGTTCAACATTTTGGGTCGTGTTCAAATTAAATAGAAAAATAAAGACTACCCACATGGAAACTGTAAACGCTCAAATACGATATTCCTGTGTGATTTATTTTTAAAAAAAAGTTTTGTCTTTTTTCAAAAAAGGCAATTTTATGCCTTGAAAAATAAAGACTACCCCATGGAAACTGTATGTACTATGTGCTTAAAAAATAGTGTCTCTTTGGAAGCGGCATGCTCCCGCAAGGAGCCATGCCGCCTGTTCACGGTTCGGAAGCGGCAGGAGGCGCTGGACGAGGTGAACACGAGCGCGCTGTGCCAGTGCCCGCGCGCGCACGTGTGCCCCCGTCGCCACACGGCGCCCGGCGTGCTAGCCGGCCGCACCTACACCGAGGAGGCTATCCGCACCTACTCGGGCTACTGCATGCCCACCATGCCGCCCCCCGAGTGAGCCCGCGGCCACACCACGAACACATCATACTGAGTACCAAAAATACACATTACTTGCCTTACCCAGAGGAGCTCAGAGTGCCTCGGCGATTTAAAGACATTTACATTCATTACTAACGGCATTGAAAAGATTTGTTCAACGTGCAGTGGTGCTGAAGAAAACGATACCTTTAACCACATTACCCATAAGGAAGAAACAAAATGAATCTATTGCACACAACTTGCATTTCTCAGAGGAGCTAGGAATGCTTTGGCGGTGTACAGACATTAGACTTCGTAACCACCATTAAAAGTGTTCTGTTAAATGTGCGTAACTAAAGAAAATAACACATTTACCTAACCACATTCACCATAGAGAATCTTGGAGTGCTTCGGTGACTTTAAAAACAGACTAATAATGATATTTAAGTTTATCAATAATGCCGTAAAATACATTTGCTCAAAGTTTGGTGGCAAAGGGAAGAAATAGAAACAAAAAAAAACATTTTACCACATTACCTTGAGAGTTTTAAGGCTTTTACAATACCCAAATAATAGTGGTTTTACTAAATGAGACATGAGATCTGTGAGGAGAGTACATTAAGCCGTCAGAAACTTACTAAGTATTGATTGAAAGCAATAAAAACAGAATGTAAAGTAAATTATGGGACAAGAATCCTGGAGGGACTTTAAAAAGGTGATAACAATGGACTACTTTTCTGATACTACTTATGGATGAGTAAGTCAACAGAGCTTACACCACTAAAACATACCTACTACTTTATTTTGTTACTCCCCATTGGTAAATAAATATGAATATTGAAAGAAGTTCACCGTCAGGAGATTATGGTATGGGTAACAGAAGTGAAAAGTGTACAAAAACAATATTTCAATAAAAGTTTTGACGTTAAGTGATTGAAGTTTAGTAAGAAATAAAACAATGATAGTGCCAAGAGACTGGAGTGTAGAAATTTGTACCTATTTATTTGATTTTCGTTTTTAATTTTGATACTTGCACGTCATTCCAGCATGTGAAGATATATTTTTATGAAATAATTTATGTTTTTTATTACTGCAAAGTTTGTTTATATTTCTTTGTTTAATTTATTTCTTGTATTATCCGTAGTTGCCATGTTAAACAACATACCTCGAATAAGTATTTTTAAAATATTAGATTTGTGTATTGGGTGCCATTGAAAATAAAGAGAACAGAATTATATAAAATAGTAAGAAATTATAATACCCATAAACTACTCAGTTTATTAAAATCACTAAGGAATATGTAGTATGGAATTACAGTTCTAATTTTGCCAAAAGTTATTCCCACCCAAATGTTTAGCGCTTAATGTTAGGTACTACTACAAGTATAGTATATTTATTTCTTGAACTATTAATAAAATATGTAACATTTACTTTTATTAAATGTGTAAAAAAGCTTTAAGGATGTTTTATCGAAAAATGTATTTTAAACAAAGGTGTATTTTAGTTTTCAGTTTTCTAATACGTAAATAGTTTGTTTTATTTATGTAAAAAAATAGAATTAAGAAATCTATTTATTACAGTCATACAAATATAAGATAAAATATTTAAAAAATCTTTTCGATTTTATGCATGTGTGTGTGTACATGATCTTCCAAGTTATATACTTTTTAATAGTTTATCTGATAATTGTATGTGGATTTCAAAATTGTCAATTTCTTCATTTTACACTTTACAATGTTTTTAACCTTTCATAAAAATTTTAAAATTTCTAACTTTTATTCTTTACGAAGTACACTAAATTCTTAACATTGATGTGCTTTCTGATCATTCTTCTTTTTATGATTCTAGTTTTATCCAAAAGTACAACGACGAAGACCGAAAAATACTTTTAAAGATTGAAAAGACTATATTTTAATGTAAATTATTTATCAAGATATTATAAGGACCTTACAAATAAGTCGAATCTTTTAATTTTAAAGAAAATATTTAAAAATACTCTTTAAGTAGCGAGCTTCCTGTAGACATTAGTTTTAACCTTGTTCAAAGCAAGAGTATTGCTTCAAGGAGCAAAGTAGTGCATCCAATTTACAGAATGATTTAATGTAGAAAATCAATAGTAGAGTGGAGAAGTTGTTTATATGTACAATGTTTAACACGTGTTAGCAAAACAACACTATGTATGTAATGTTATGGAGTGTAAATTTTGATAATAAATGTTTTCTATATTTCTTCATTGTTTTATTTTTAAATTAAATAAACCAACTGATTTGACATAAACGCTATAATACATTGTTGTAATTTATCCTCTGAAAGTTGACTGAAGAGTGTAGTTGGTCAAAGTATGAATATCAACCACAACAAAATTCTACTAATTTTAAAAAACCTACACTTACTTTTTCAGAATAAATAAATAAATACATAAAAAAGACCAACCTGCACATAAGATATTAATTTACAAAATAAAAAAGCTTTTGCTTATTTATGTAGGTTGTATTATTATAACGAAAAACTCTTACATAAATAAAAATATTTTTCAATCCAAAATAATAGCACCATAACCCTCTGTGGTTAAAAATACAAACTAAAAATTAATAAAAATGGTTGCTAGGTAATTTGAAACTAGATTTCAAACTTGTTATAGAGATGTCGCTAGTAGATAGAATGGTATTGAAAAGGGCATTTTTTAAAATTCATATATAAAAGAAGTGTGCCAGGTGAAAGGAGGCCAGGACCCAGGACTCCAGGACAGAGTACAGTGGCGTTCTATCTACTCTGCCTACCCCTTCGAAGAAATTGGGTGATAGTTGGTTCGTTCAGTTAGTTTGGACCTTCCCTAAAGAATGGGTAGGTATTGCGATAGTCAGAAGTAATCATCATCATCATCATTCCATATCCGCTTCCTATGTGGAGATATAGATTCCACAAACTGCTTTCAATCAAGTCAGGTCTACCGTCTACGTCACGTTAACTGACAATCCGTCAACAGTGGACGTCCAGGACGCCGAGAACCTCGTAATCCCTACGCCAGCCGAAACGCCTTCGCAGGATGACAGTACCTAACTAACTGACCATCACGCCATTTCCCCGAAGGGGTAGGCAGAGAGGATAGAGGATTGTACGCCACACAACTCTGTCCTGGCATACTTCTCTTGATTCCTCCACATTCATACATCTTCTCATGCACGCACGTCGATTATTCAGACTTCTTACATGCCCACTTTCAAGCACTTGTTTCACTTGATCATGGCATGTATTTCTCGGCCTTCCTCGACTTCTACATCCAGGCCCGTCACATCATATATTTTTTTAGCCGTTATTTCATCATCCATTCGCTCTACATGACCGAACCATCGTAAAAGACCTTTCTTAATTTTGTCGATAATGCTTATCTTCAGCCTTGCATTCTGCTCTAATTTCAACATTAGTGCACCTATCATTCATAGTTTTACCACACATTCACCCGAGAGATCGCATTTTAACTGCATTCAATCTACTTTCATCCTTATTTTTCCAACTCCATACTTCGCTTCCATACATAAGGGTTGGTACCAGAACTCCATTATGCACTGCCAATTTAGCCTCTTTAGGATGACAGTACCTACCTAATTTAGGATGACAGTACCTACCTAATAGATACCAAAGGCTGTTCCGTCCGTAGCCTCAAACCACCGAACACCTTGTTTTCACAATACTAATCTATTCCTTACGACGAGAGTGAATTTCTCGTTGCGTAAAAAAAAAAACCGCGCGCCGGTAGGGACCTTATTCTTCTTATTATTATTCTTCTTCTTTGCGACATTTGCTTTTAGAGCATGCGCCCCCAAGAGACCAAAAGATCCTTTAGCCGGCCAAAACTTGCCTATGTGTACAACCTGTAGTCGAAATAACTGTGTTAGAAAGTAGTACAGTGTAGCCAATTGACTGATGGTTTATTTCAAATTCTAGAACAGTTCATAATAGAGTAGTGGTACCAAGTGAAGCATGGTGTTGGAAAAAGAAGGACGAAAGTAGATTAAATGCAGTTGAAAAGCGATCTCTCAGGCGAATGTGTGGTAAGACTATGTATGATAGGTGTACAAATATCGAAATAAGAGCAGAGTGCAAGGCTGAGATAAGCATTATCGACAAAATTAAGAAAGGTCTGTTACGATGGTTCGGTCATGTAGAGCGAATGGATGATAAAAGAACGGCTAAAAAAATATATGTTGCGACTGTGCCAGGATGTAGAAATCGAGGAAGGCCGAGAAAGACATGGCATGATCAAGTAAAACAAGTGCTTGAAAGTGGGCATGTATGAAGTCGGAATAATCGACGTGCGTGCATGAGAAGATGTATGAATGCAGAGGAAGCAAGAGAAGTGGGGAAGTAAATTCAGTGACTGTTTCAAAGCACACTTTATCGGTAAATACCTACACCTACCTATGTGTTATAGAGTGTATTAATCTCCGTAAAGTTCAGGCTCGTTAAGGTGGCTGTAAAACTTATCAATCGCCCTAGGAAAAAGACAAAGCAAAAAAGGTTCTGATCTAAAAACGGCTTGTTAACTTTGTATCTGTGGCATGGTGAGTGGTGAGGGATAAAAACGCTGAATGAAACTAATTTAGTAATTTACGCATTGCGATCTCCGCCATTATCCGACACGGATATTGGATATTACGGCAGGAGAATTACTAACAAGAGCACTAATACAGACTAGAGGTCGCCATGTTCAACTGTACCACTGGCACTGCCTGTTCATGAGACGAAAAAAACAAAATCAAATTCATCAAATCTAAAACGTTCTGTGAGATTTCATACTAATAGAACTTCCGAATTTGTCATTAATGGTTATCAGATGATGGGCGGAATGGGGAATGTTGTAATACATCAAGTGGCCACTTAACCCAGCCAATGACAGGTCATAAGCCCTGTTAACGCCTAGATAATCCACATTCGTTTCCAGAATTGCTCTGTCTCTGTTGGAATATCAAAAATATTCAAAATCAAATTATTTTGCAACACAGCTTTTTAAGACTTTTTTCTATACAGTACTATTGAGTAACAAAACTCGTAGAACAACCCGAAAACCGGTGAATCTACATCAAATTTGTGGCTGAATGTGTATAGTGTATATAATATCTGTAGAATGTTGTAATACGCCAAGTGGCCACTTAACCCAGCCAATGACAGGTCATAAGCCCTGTTAACGTCTGAATATCCATAATCCCGAATTTAAAAATAAAAAATCCACTTCATTTCTGTAGAGATAAAAAATTAAACATATTTATATTGTTTAGTTCTTTGGTACAGATTAACTTGGGAACAATATCTCTGGGAAGAGACAAAGAAAGGGCGCAGAAGAGACCGCGGATTGTCGTGTGGTGGCGGCCTGTGGTCTCCTAATGGCCTGAGCTAATGGTACTTGGTGCCAACTTGGTACTAGGTGCTAGTCCGACACTTTCCTTGGCACCAGCAGCACTTAGCTCATGCTGCACTAATTGGGTTCTTCTCGATTTATTTTTTATTTCAAAAAATTGATTGAAAAATTACAATATCAAGACAATTTTTTTTAAATTTTTACGATGTCATATGAATTTTCTAGCGCGGTTTGAAATAGCACTTTTTCAAATCGCTCGCAAAATCCACCATTTGGCGCGCATGCGGTGTGACGTCACAGCAATATAGGCGCTCACTACGGAATGAATTTCACGCCTTTCACGGTGGACGGGAATGACGTCATTAGCCAATAACGGGCGTTAAAAATCATTCGTATTTTCGTGTTTTTAAACATAAATTTATAAATAAAAACAAAATTTTTGATCATTGTGTTTTATATCGTTGGAATAGTAAAAATATACTTTAAATATTTATAACGTTTTCAAGGATATTCATGCTATCGGGAAGAACCCTATTGCCTGCAGTAGCCGTGTCACACAATTTATTATAATGCAAAATATACTACAACTGTTCAAGACACACTAAGGAAAGGAAATAAAAACGTTTTTAGAACCAAAGAAAATATCAAGCAACATGACGCGTCATTTTTAATATTACTATCTACTACATTCCCTTATCCGCACCCAACGGTGCATAGGGCACTGCATCGGAACACCAAGTGCAGTGTATCTTGATCATTTTATTACATCATCGTAGGTTAATCAGTCTTACGCTTCAGTATCAGCCCAAGGCATCACACAATACTTAATTTTTTGCTATTTATTGTTCGCAGTTTATTGGTAAATTATTATGTTTTAAAAATAAATTTAACACACTTAGGTATCTATAAAAAAATTATTATTAATAAATCGTTTGTACATACAAAAATTATGTTCAAATATTATACACCGTGTTTCACGATGAGACCGCGAAACTCCGGAGGGTGATTGTGCATGGTATTCTGATAATTAATTTTAAAAAGTATTAATAAAAAGGGACATGTATTATATGTATTATAAACATCAATACGAAATGTTCAATTAACCTTACTTTAGTGTACAAAAGACCGAGTTGCAAGTTCACGAGAGTTAAATGAAACGATTTTCTGTATCACAGAGCTGACACAGTCATCCAAATAATTATTATTACGCCTTAAATCTCTGGCTGGCAGAGCGTAAAAGAAGGAATCAAGTCGGATAAGAAACTAAAGTGGGGGAAAAATAAACCGAGAAAAGTGGTCGGCAATAAAGTGGAATAAACAGAGTGCAATATACACAGGCTGCTGTACACAGGCTGCTGGAGCTGAAGTTCCAGACTAACGAACCCACCTGCACTCCGACTCGAGAAGGAGGAACGTTCCTGGTCACACACCAGTACGGAGTTAAGATCGATCCACACCTATATCCGTGACGTGATGCTACCGTTGGCGTTGCCTTCACTGGCATCCACGATGAATCTTTCCCTGTCATCCAGACAGAACCGCACCTTTTTAAAAAATATTTTTGAAGTGAAAACTTCTTTAGAATCGTTGGGAGTGATTTGAAACTCCATGAAACGAAAAACCGACACTAAAAAGAGACAAAAATATAGATCGATGGGATTTAGCCTGTGAGAGAATGAGATAGAACACAGTTGTATAGCGTTTCCTATTATCTTCGTCTTCTCTTTGTGCGGTGCTTCGTAGCCTCCACACTCTTGTCTACCAAGCGGTGTGCATAGATATATTGATAAAATCGAAACAAAAACTTTTGTCTCATACTTAAGTTATCATAAGCCGCTCGTATTACTTGTAGAAATTGAAGACATGGATCATGAATAATAAAATGAAAAAAAAAATTCAACTGGGTACCAATATTTATTGTAAATAAATCCTATAATTATCCCACTCCTGATACTGCATTTATCTCATTCTCTCTCAGCTTAGTTTTATTAAGGTTTCACTTCTACCTGGTGTGAACTGCACGCATGTTTTTTTTAAAAATTATTTTTTATTATTACATTTATTCAGTATATATAATTTTTCACATACACTAATATATTTTACATAACACTTAATTTATTTTTTTCCTAACCATTTTATCCTATCATTATTATTAATTCAATTTAGCCATGATAATATAATATCTACCTTAATATTTTTTACATATATATTTTTTACGCTTAGCCCTATATAACTTTAAATTTTGTTCATTTTTTAATTCATCTGGCATCTCCTCATACATTTTGATGCCCTTATACATGAGACAATTCTGTGACATGGCTTTTCCTTTTCTTTTACAATCTTATATTTTTTGAACCTCTTGTTGCATATTTATGAAAAAAGACATTGTTTTTTAAGTTGTTTCGCAAATATCTTGGAATTATCCCTTTAACAATTTTGTTAATTTCATTAGAAACCAATTCACACAGAATTACCTCCATCAAAGCTCAGACAGCGTTTAATCGCGTCCGTAAAAGCTGAGAAATGTCGGTGGCGCGGCGATGGATTTTGCCGGATGGATGCCGGAAAGGCACCGAGAACGCCTGTGCGTCGGACATGCTCCCCCATTGTTTGCATAGGCTTCCCATCTACTACTACTACTTTCCCCTATCCGCATCCAATGGTGTATAGGGCACTGCATCGGTACACCAAGTGCAGTGTATCTTGATCATTTTACTACACGAAGGTAAGGTGATCATATTTAAATATTTCATGTTGACCCCCGACGGGAATCGAACCCGCGACCTCATGTACGGTAGCAAATGCGAGCCACTATACTACGAGGTGGATTTCCCACCTCCTGATATACATTTTTTGCAAACAACATTTTGAACGTGTCCAAATACTTATTGAAGAGTCATTTTCAGGTGTTTCCTAGTAGCTGATATAATTTGGTAAGAATCTCACTTGCAATCATAAAGGTTTCTGCCAAAATGCTTAGCAATTTTCTCAATGGATGACAGAGAGTTCACATGTGAAGCGTCGCGCCATTTTACTGTATATTGACAGATATATATATCAAATACTTGGTGAAATAGGGAATGTTGTAATACATCAAGTGGCCACTTAACCCAGCCAATGACAGGTCATAAGCCCTGTAAACGCCTAGATATCTATTCCCTTCCCTTCCAAACTTCTCGTTTCTGTTGAGATGTCCAATTGTATATTTTTTGCACTGAAGGTCGCTGTACGGTACGGTAGGTCACATCACGGATCTGTGTGGATCGACCTTTAGTACTGAGGGTACACCAGCAACCACAGCGCCAGTACTGGAGGTACGCTATCTGTCTGTACTGTACCGAAGTATTATCTTCCGACAAACAGTGCAACAAGGTCAAAGCAAACACCGAGGGGTCAGTCGTGACTGCATACAGCCAAGTACCCGCTAACACATTGAGGACCATTCAACATCATTATTTTAGAACATTTTTAGTGTATGCAATGTCCAAATCCTTGAAGACAATTAGGTACCGAGTTTTACCCATTAAGGGCGTACATCAATCTATTGTTGATATCTCAACAGATGTAGGCTGTGCTATTCTCTTCCAGAACTGCCCTGTCTCAGTTGAGATATAAATAATCATTAATATTAAACTTGCTATAACCCAAAAATTTACGTACATGAATATAATGTAACTAACTAACTAACTAACCATCACGCCATTTCCCCGTAGGGGTAGGCAGAGAGGATAGAACGCCACACCACTCGTCCTGACAGACTTTTTTTGCTTCCTCTACATTCATACATCTTCTCATGCACATACGCCGATTATTCCGACTTTTCACATGTCCACTTTCACATCCAGGCACACTTGCATTTAACTTCTTTTAGCCGTTCTTTCATCACTCATTCGCTCCACATGACCAAACCATCGTAAAAGCCCTTTTTTAATTTTGTCGATAATGCTTATCTCAGCCTTGCACTCTGCTCTAATTTCGACATTTGTATCATACATAGTCTTTACCACACATTCGCCTGAGAGATCACATTTCAACAGCATTCAGTCTACTTTCATCCTTCTTTTTCAAACACCACGCTTCACTACCATACATTAGGGTTGGTACCAGAACTCCGTTGTGTACTGCCAATTTAATGTAATAAAATATAATGTAATGAATATAATGTAATAAAAATATTTTATGAATTTAATCCGAGGATGAAACAAATTTCCAAATGAGACATTACCCAATTTAAAAAAATCGATATGTTGAGATATTTGAGTTAATCCATAATATCGTAATCATGCAAAAATGTAAATAGTGTTCACAAACACACGGCCCGCGGGTCACATCCGGCCCGTTAAAGACCTTCATCGGTTTAGCCCGTTATGGGTGAAATCCAGGTATCGTCTACAAAGTGTTTAGACATTCTGTTTATTAATTTATTTATCTGGCCCTCGCTGAGGAAAACTGCCCGAAAAGTAACGAATTTTATGTCTGTGAGCTTATCTGCATCGACTGTTGTGTGACGAATTGAAGAATTTAAAAATAAAACAATCCGACCCTCGATTAGAGTTGATGACCACTGATGTAGGTAATTGCAATAAAGTAGATTGAAGTTGTGTAAGTCGACATTACATTTTGATTTAGCAACTAAAAGGTAATGTAACTAACTCTTGAAGTGGCACATTTCAAAACACATACTAGGTTTACCTATAAAAAACATTAAGTAGTACCTGTATTGGGATTCAGGAAACTCTACATCATATAAATTGTATCTCTGTTTGTAAAAAAAAAAAATATACATAAAAAAAAAAAACAAAAATAAGAACCGGACTGTGGTCTAGTCCTAGTGGTAGAGTCGCGGACTCCGGATTTAGGATACGTAGGGTCAAATCCCTCTCCCCCCTTCGCCCCATCACGTTTCCTAGTTTTTGGCACAGTTGTTTTCTCCCATTTGAAATTTGTACCGAGATTGAAATATTTAGACATATCGTAAGAACGCAAACGTTTCTTTTTCAATTAAAAAAAAGTTGAGATCAAGTCTAAAAACATAACTAAAGAGACCTTGCTATCGCACCTTCCTATCCTTCGGAAACGCCTAAATTTAAAAGAAATATCTAAAATAAAAAAATGACCAACCAAAAACACTGATTAGGTACAGTTGAAAGAAAGACTACTAGAAAGACTACTGCTAACTGTTATTTTTACTGCTTGAAATAATTTTAGTATTTTAATTGTAAAAATGATATTCAGGGATGAAATGTGTTGACGCCACTAGATTTTTAGTCAGCGGCAAATAAAATCTTCTTCACATTAAACCATAAGATAGAGGGGGAAAACAAAAAGTACGCTGTGATTTTGAGGTGGATTTATCTTTCCGACATTTTTACGAAAAGCGCTCAATGGATTAGTGCAACAGTGCAAAGTTTCAGTTTTAAAAGTTAGTATAAAGGCAGAAGACTAAAGCCTTCTCTACATAGGTTATGCGCAGGAGTCCTATCCAATCTCCACTGGCAAAAGACTTCGTGTAAACCACTGAGAAATATAGTAAGACCAATTTTACTATATTTACATTTAAAATATTATTTTGAATGCCATTTCAGAAACGAAACTTACTTAGTTAAAAATTATAAATGCGACGAATAGCGACGAAAAATGTTTTCATGTTTGAGTTTGTCATTATTTCACAAATTATGCATATTCGAAAATTTACTAGAAAATTTAAGATGATAAAAGAGATTATTACGTATTTTTTTTAAAAATTAAATATTGAGAAATCGGTGTCCTGGACGTCCACTGTTGACAATCCGTTGGCAGTTTGCGTCAGTGCTGCGGGACGTGGACCTGACTTGAGGGGAAGCACGGGAACTGGCGGCCGATCGCTTGGCTTGGAGGCAGTTTATGGAATCCATATGCTCCACATCGGAAGCAGATATGGTATGATGATGATGATGATGATTGAGGATTCGGCAATCCTGATCCTGGCGTCAAAGTAGAGGCAAGATTTTGCGCATTGCCCGTTCAAACTAGGCCCACGATTGTGTTGGGTATAGAGAACAAGGGGTGAGAGGTGAAAGAGGAAAGGGGAGGTAGAAGAACTGTCGGAAGAGAAACAAGAAGAGTTTGAAGTAGTTTGCACATGAGGAAAGTGCCCAACAAACAAGACGGATGAAAGCAAAGACGTGTTGTGTGAACAAACATTAAAGGAGGCAAATAGATCAAGCGATATGCGCTCTTATAATATCGCAAGCAAACAAACAAAACATTGCGCCTATTAAACTGACGATAAACTAGTATGCATAAAGTAAATACATATACTCGTATATCTCCATATTTTACCAAATGGGAGCATTATTTAGGTATTAATTAGTTTATTTTATTTACTATCGTATGAACTTACTAACATATACCTGTTCTTCTCTATGGCTGCGAATCGTGGCACCTAACTAGGGCCCAAGACAGCAGACTTCTGAGTTTTGAGAATAGGTGTCTTAGAAGAATTTTAGGTGTGCGGTGGTTTGACTTTGTAAGGAACACAGAGGTGAGGCAACGGACACAGCAACCCTTGTCATCCGGCGAAGGCGTTTCGGTTGGCTAGGCCATATACTACGTATGCCTCCCGAGAGCCTTTAACCATGCTTGCCTATTTTACAAGGCATCAGGTTCTCGGCGTCCTGGTCGTCCACTGTTGACAATTCGTCGGCAGTTTGCGTCAGAGCTGCGGGACGTGGACTTGACTTGGGAGGATGCACGGGAGCTGGCGGCCGATCGCTTGGCCTGGAGGCAGTTTGTGAATTCCATATGCTCCACATAGGGAGCGGATATGGTATAATGAATGAATAATGAACATATACCTACCTACATATAAATCTATCACTATTATTTCCACATGATATAACGCAACATTCTAAATGTAAGCTAGTGGTGCTTATTGATAAACAATGGCACATGTTTATATTTCTTTTAAGGCTACGTTCAGATGACAGGCGTTGAGCGCGCGTTAGGTTTTTGCGTAATATTCATATCGCGAACACTTGTCAGGCGTCGAGTGCGCGAGTTTGGAGATAATATAGGTAGATAGTAGGTACAAGTACGAACATGGGCGTGGAAACAGCTGATTGTGGATAACGCATCGAAAACGCGCGTCAACTGAATGACTATGATAAAACCAATTTCTAAAGACATTTTTTTAATTTTCGAAATAGTTCACGAACCAATTCATTACCATTGGAAGTTGGAACAAATTTCACATGTTACTAAATATAATATATTGTGTGAGTCAATTTTATATTTTCTGTATTTATAGGTGATTTCAACACTTTCCTGACAAAAATAATCTATATTGACACCAAAGAGTAAACAACCAATTATTTTTTAAAACGAATTTCTAGAAAGTCTTTTAGATTTCACTCTCTTTATCTTCATTTGAAACGAAAAATCAAAACTTAGATAAAACGCGTGTATTTGAATAGATCTCATTTACCATGTAAATATTTATGTCTCAACTACTGACCTACTAATTATGGAAAAAATATCCTCAAACATGGATTTAAAAAAGCATAACTGGTTTTTAATGCTCGAAAACTAAGCTAATATTCCAATAGTCAATAGGCGATAAAGAATAATAGACAGAATAACAAACTAATTACGGAAACAGGAGAAACTGTAAATTACTGTTATTTAGTTATAAATTAAAGATTATTGCTAATTACGGAATGTTTTTTGTTAAGAATAATGCGAGATTTGAGAAACTTTTCTTGTCGTAAACTACCGATTTGGTTTATTGTTGCGCGTAATTAATGTGTTAAATGGGATTACGCCAAAACACAAAAGTACGAACATAAAACATAATATAAAGACTAACAGTTTTTGAAAGGAAAAAATGTATTAAGTTCATATAAATTCACAAAATATACCTAATGTTATATACAGAGACAAGCGAAGTGATCGAGTGATAGCTTTTTGCAGAATAACCCAAGGATTATGACTTAGAAAAAAAAAACTTAGTTGTTATAAAATTTAAAAAATATACGACGAATATAATTTCAGAAAAATTCAAATAAATATTTAAAAATAAAATAACATAATTATTCAAAAAATACTCATCATACATTATGTCGATGCCATTACAATGAAATTAGTGCATTAGGTACTCGATTAAAAAGTTGACTGAAACTGAATTAGTCCAGAATATTAAAAAAATTATCGTGTGTATGTATGAATAGACAAAACTTATTGAGAATTTGATAGGCACATATTCTTTGATCTTTCAAAAGCTACATATACCTAAATCACCTTTGGCAACTGCAATAGTAACTTAGGTTACTCCACTGTAAACACTTCATTTGTCCTTATCTCCGTTCTTCAACATCACTGTTTTTCAACCTATTTCTATCGCTAATATCGCGAACTTAGCCGAGTCAGAAGAGATGGATTCTGCATAAACCTGTCTTGACATTTAGTCCTTCCATACGTCACGCCTTAGGCCACGAAAGCTCTGACACATATCAGGCCTCATTTAGCTCCTCGTGATACTTACCTATTCACACGCCAAACACACCATTTACAATAATTAAATTAGTTTTCAGATTACATAAAACATGTCACAGTAGGAATCTTTTTGATGCTCAGAATTTTCAATACTTTAGAAATAGGTAAACACAATATCTATCGACAAAAATTTAACAAGATTATCGCCATCTTATTTTTCTGCTGGTCCTTAGTTTAGGTTACAAAAATAAACAATTAGAACTTGCATCTCACATACCATTTTTATATCAGCAGTGACGATAATTATATTGAATTCAATATTAAATTATATTTTAATGTCCTGTATTTGCTTTTAATACGGTATTAAAGTTTTTCACGAACCAATGTAGCTTATACGATACCTGTAATTTTCAGATGATTAAGTCGCAGAATATTTTGATTACTGACTTGAATGAGCAAGTAATAGATATAAGTAATATTGTAGCTTTTTATTGCAATTTCAAATAAAATGTACTGAATAAAATTACATAAAATAAAAATATAAAATAAAATAAAATAAAAATAAAATAAAATAAAATGAAATAAAATAAAATAAAATAAAATAAAAATTAAATCCCCTTGCAGTTAAGATGTGGATTATCTTAGTCAAAAAGAGTTTTGCATTTGACGTTTTAAGAGCATTTTAATTTATTATTTTCTGAGACTCGATTTCTTAATTTACACGATTAAAGATAATTGATTATTTTTTACTATTTACTTATTGTTATTTTTTATTGAGTAAACTTTCCGACAAAGAATCTTTTAGCTTTCTATCGGTGAACGTAATTTCAAGAGTTTTAGGATTTTAAAAATCCAAATACCTGACCTTTTTCTTGTTCATTGCGTAGAAAGTATTTAAATTATTTAAATAAATTATAATTATCACAAAATATGTCAAGATGTTGGCAATTAAGAAATTTTGTCAGTTGGGATTGGAATATTGGAAATTGGAAATTATAAGTAAATAGTATTACAAAATAGTTATAATTGTTTTAAAAACGAGAGAATTTAATTAATAAATGAATGGATCGTCTGATATCATGTATGACGCAAATACTTGTTTATATTTCTGTAAATTCACAATACTTGGTTTGTCACGATTCCCATAATCGCTTTCAACATGTGCCGTGGTCCTTTCTGAGTATGTATATCTCCGCACACGTTATTATTACTGACTATAATATCTCTATTCCGGTAAACGATCTTCATGACAGAACCATATCAAGGTTCACTATACTTATCCCGACCTTTCATTCTTACCTAATGTCTTCTCTCACGATCGTCAAGCCATTTTATGAAATTTCGCATTATTTCATTTCTGCATAACATAATAATATAATGCGAATAAAAGTAATAACAAATTTAAGAAAACGTTTCTAACAAGGATAAATTCAGACAATCTAATTCATTTAATAAAATATCATTGGAATCTTCCTTTCCATTATTTACACCTTATCCAAAGGCACTGCATGGGTACACCAAGTGCAGTGTATCTTGATTATCATTTAAACTTAACTTAGGTTTTATTTTTCGAACCACTAAACCATTTAAAAATACATCCTCTCTTGTTACTTTATACAACGCTTATGTTCGTAGTCACCTCGAATTCGCCTCAGTCGTTTGGAACCCTCAATACTCAACATACATAGCTCAACTCGATCGTATTCAAAATAAATTTCTGAAAATGTTGGATGGTAAGCTTCATTTGAAATTTAACTCTTACGAAGAATCATCAGCCTTCCATAAATTATCTTCACTTATTGAGCGTAGAAATATATCTGATTTATGTTTTTTGTATAATGTTATAAATAATGTACTTGAGAGCTCCTATCTTCTAGAGCAGATACCTCTTCATTGTCCAATTAGACTCACTAGACAATTTTTTTTTTTATAATTTAGCACCATCAAATAATTATTTAAAAAATTCTTTTATGCTCGTATATCGTAGTTGTGCGAAATTCAATGAATACTGTACCTGTCTTGACATTTTTAACATCAGACTACCCAATTTCAAATTAAAATTATTTGAAATCTTATAGACTGTAAAAGGTAATCCTAATTCTATTCCCAGTCATCTCCTTTTCCTTTTACCTATCCCTATCATCCTAACTTTCCCTCATAACACTTTATTTTTATTTCTTATATTTATTTTTTCCATCTACTTTGAATTGTATAAATGTGAAAAACTATAATTGGTAATCATGCTTTTTTGTATTCTACGGCTATGTATCGATACTGTTGTTTTTCCTATAAATAAAAAAAATTAAAAAAAAAACATGAAAATCTTGACATAACTTCATCGAAACGTTTTTTAACTCAAAAATATCCATTTGTGATCAGATGTCTCCGGTTTTGAAGTAACAATATGCTACAGCTCAACGCAATTTGATAACTGTACAAGTACATAGCAGTAGGATATATTTGTCGATATATTAGTAGTTTAAGGAAGCTTCAGAGCGTTTAAAATTTCTTCTTAGCATTATTCCAGTTTTTAGGGCTAACGATGCGCGATGTTTCGAGACGATCTACGTCGATTGTAGACCTTAACGACATTGATTTTTTTTAGATAAATAACCCTTTGCCTTAACGAGTTTCCATGATGAGGCGATTTAAACTGTAATTTACTAAGTTTCCACAATTCTAACCAATCTTTAAGTGCTTATTCCGATCGTCGCACTATACCTCTAAATTGTACCCGAGAATTGCGTTACAACAATGTATGTTTTATAACACATTGTAGCATTAGCATGTACTCGAGAGGAACATAATAACAAGAAGCTGTGCTTTAAGTAAAAGTACAAAATTTTTATTTTTCAAGGATTTAATTTTTTTTTTAAATCTTTCGTGTAGCAAATTTCACTGCACTTGATATCATACCAACACAGTGCCCGATGCACCTTTAGGTGCGGCTAAAGGAAAGTGTAGTGGTAATGTATGCTCGTTTAATCCATGGTTTTGTAATATAATGTTAAGGCGTTATTATGGTCCAAATTAATATCTCAGCACGCATCTCTCTCTGAGTATAAACACAGACCGGAGCATGTTTACAATACTCGTTTTACAAGTGCTAAAGGATTAGTTCTCCCTAAATATAATAACAAGTATGGTAAGAGAACACTTCAGTACAGTATACCAAAAATTTGTAACATGCTACCAACAAGTATTAAAAAAATAATTTATTTTTCAAGCTTAAAAGGGAGACGCGTGCTGAGAACTTGGTTGCTAGAGCGCGATGTATTATATTGAATTTAGAATTGTATTTTTATTTATATGTATTTTACAATTTTTTTGCGCTAGAGTATGTATTGTGTACTTTTATTTTTAGTTGAACACGTATTTATGCACCTACTGACGAGTTGCAGTAGTTAAAAAAATGATGGAAAGTAAAGTTAATCCGCGAAATTAAATAGATTCAGTTTTAACTGGAAAAAGCGGAAGAAAAGAAGGTTAAATACGCGACCAAATGCTTCCATTGCCCCTATCACTGTCTCGGCTCTAAAATTGTCATAAACACATTCACCCCAACCTGCTCAAGGAGCTGGCCCAAATTTACAGTGATAATGATATTAGTAATTCTACCCCCTTTTTAGTCGTTAGTTACAACTACCTACCTTTTTTTTTTAACAATTAAAAAAATAAATTAAGCGTGCAATACGCACCTAAACCTGACACATAATAATCGCTTTATTATTGAGACACTCTTCAATGTCATTTAGAGGGTTACTTTACCCAATCAGCCGCAGCAGTACAGAGGTGGACGAGTTTATTGTACTCCACATAAATATCCGGCCATTGTGAGTACTGGGGACTGGGGACACTGCAATACGTTTACCTGCAAACCTCTCGTGGAGCCAATCAATTTGATTTTACGATTTTACGGGACGTTAGTCATGCAGATTATGTAATTTTATTTTGCTTCCGAAATATAACGAGATGTTACGTGGATATTTAGGAAAATACTCGACCTGTTCCGACCTTGTCATTGTACGGGATGAATTTTAGAAATGCGATGGTGAGATGTCTGAGAATCACAACTTCTGGGTCTAAGTTTTCATTATTTATAATTCCATTAAATTAAGCAATAGTACACCATTTTTCTTAATCAGCAATAAAGTGTTAATTATATCAAATCAGTTTTTAAAAAAAGATAATTTTTATCTTCTTTATACCAGCGATAGAGATATTTTTGACTCGTTTAATTTCAAGTGACCTGAAATTCGTTCACGTTTGCACTTTTTTTGCAGTTTTAAGTTTTATTTGCCATTCGGGAGCAATTTGTTGTGACAACGACCACTTCAGTTCAAGAGATGACTTTAGTAAAAACGTGATGTGAATTATTTCTAGTTTGTAATAAAAAGATTAATGATGACATTGTTCAGATAACTGTGAAGTAGAGATATGAAACAGGACATATTTCTGCAAGTTACTTTCTATGATTGTATTATGTATTATCCTTTACAACTTCATTTGCAATTATTTTTATGAGAATTTGTAAGCAAAGTCCGCATTTTCAGGATAATTGATTAATTTTTATATTTTAATGAAAAGAAAATTTGCGATAATTTTTTGAGTTTATAACACAATAGAGGCGAGAAACTTGGGCGGAAATATGTTAGGAAGGCGTTTACAGGCCTCATGATCTACTTTTGGCTGCAACGTTCCGACTAGCATCAGTAGCTCAAGCACAGATAACATTGTATGTTAGTAATTAAACAATAATAAAAATTGTAAAATTAGTCCTCGGCACGGGTTACCCCAGTGAGGACGAATTTAGTATTTTTAATTTGTACTTTGCAATATGTTTTAAATAAATAAAATAAAAAATTAAAAAAAAACAACTATCAACGTAGTTAAAAGCGTGCTATTCACGTGCTATTGCTAACGATTTGAGCGATCACAGTGACATTCGTTCGATACCGTGGTATCGATAACCGAACATAGCCGATCTGAGCCGAGCGGGGCCGATGCACGCTATAACGCGGCCTTACGTCAAACGTCAAATCATCGCGCTTGTCTGATTTTTTATTATTTCGACTGCTTTTCTCAATATTTGGCTTGCCGAAAACCGGCTAAATTATAATAAGATTGAATGAAGATTTGTGCGAATAAGATATATCTCGGGAAATGGCTCGCGACTAGTATGCGCTCGTTTAATTATCCCGATCGATAACTTTTAACGCGTGTTCCATTGTGATCGCGAAAACGTTAAACATCCATGGGTAAGAAATCGTTATTACGTCGCTTATTACCGAATCGGTACTGATCTGTGATCGAGCAACTGGTACCTATATCCATCCTACCAATTTTCGTAACTTATAATAAATATATTAAATTAAAGTAATAGGTCTAGTCAAAAAGGAATCCGAGTGCTAGAAATACCACAAAGTAAATCACGACTTGCTCAGAGACATGCACATTTTATTGTCCCCAGTTTAATTAATAATTTTTTAACTGACAATAAAATGGCATTGTCAAATTTTCCAAATTTTTCATCTTTTAAAAAATTAACACAAAGTTGGATTCATAGTGTAAAGGTAGAATCATTCTTACTATAAAGACCTATAACAATAACATAATCTACGTTATTTTTCTTTTAATTTATTATAATTATTTCCCTTCTTCTTCTTCTGGTATAAATATATCAATATCTCTTGTATTTTTTTTTAATTGTCTTTTTTTTCTTTTGCCTCGTGCGTACTGCTTGAAAGAGTGTGAGCACATTCATTGACTTTCACAGTATACTCACAAACAGGCTATGCCTTGGTGGGATTTTTGTTTATATTTTATAATGTATATGTGTTTTTATTGTATTTCTTTGTAAACAAAAAAATTTCTTACGATAATAAATTTTTAAAAAAAGGGGGAAAAAAAAAGTGATTTGGCGCGACAATAATATATTTATCATATTACAAGAACTTGGATTAAAAATGTTGTTTGATTAGTTTATCAATCTTCTGCAATATCTACAGAATGTTGATGACAGTAAAATAATAAGCAGTTAACCATCGAGATTCACTGCATTATGTATACCAAAATAGTGCCCTATGCACCACTGGGCGGGGGAAAGTAATAGAAGTAAGCATCGATATTTTAAATCTATTTTGGGTCACATACATACAACAAAACCAATAGAGGTATTCACGGGAGTGAGTTGAGTGTGGCCACATTACATTATTAATAGAACTAGAGTGGCCTTTTCAAGGACAGGAGTCTTTTTGGGCAATTATGGCCGAGAAAATGAAGCACCGTTAATACAATTTGTTATATGGCAGCACTGACCAAATTACTCGCCATCTACTGACATAATAAAAACTACTGTAACGAATCGACTTCTAATTTCACTCTGTACTCTCTTCCGTCTACTTCCCAGTAGATACTGAATACGGAATAATAGCGACAAATATTCGACACAGAAATAACAAAATTTAAATTACACACTTCTGCTGTACAGCTGTTTGACACAAAACACATTCCTGGGACCGAAGCGTGTACTGATCGTCTTGCATTCATGCATGCCGTCGACAGTTTGCGTCAGAGCTGCGGGACGCGGACCAGACCTGGGAGGATGCGCGGGAAATGGCGGCCGATCGCTTGGCTCGGAGGCAGTTTGTGGAATCCATATGCTCGACATAGGGAGCGGATGGACGGTAAAAAAATATATTAAAGATACAATACACTTGGTGCACCAAACCAGTGCCCTATGAACCACCATATTAGGACAAGGAAAAGTAGTATTTATCAGTAGGTATATAAAACAGTGTTTTAGATACCAGAGACTTTCATATTACATTTGGTGGCGCATTTAGCTACCGTGCATGAGGTCGCGAGTTCAACAAGAAATATTTATACAACATACATATATTCCTGAATTTGGAAAAAATAAAAATAAAAATAAAAAATCTACCTCATCTCTGTAGGGATATAAAAATAAAAATAAAAATTTATTTACATGTGATTTTCATATTAATATTTCATGAGTGATACCTTGGACTGGTACTGAAGCGTAAGACTGATCATCCTACCCACTTTCATGTAATAAAATGATCAAGATACACTGCACTTGGTGTATTAATGCAGTGCCCTTTGCATTATTAGGTGTGGATAAGAGAAAGTAGTAGCAATTTCTATGATAGAAACACAAATGAAATCAAACGTCTCGACTCTGATTATATGTGGTAAGTATATAAATATTAGGTAAAAAATTCAATTACAAGTTTTCGCGTAGTAAGTGTTAACAATAGCTAATTCAGATATTTCATGGATGCATACGAAGAAGATTTTAAAAAAGAGTAACAAAAAAATTAAAAACAATATGCCGACAATATGCGAATTTCAAATGATTACATCCACAAAAAAAACAGATTATTCCATTTCTGTATGAAATTTATGACTGTGATTAAGTTAGTGCAATATGCACCAGTTGGCACGAATAGAGAAAATAATAACAAGAAGAAGAGGAAGGAAGAAGCACTTAGCAGTCAAATCTCTTAATGTTATTACGGCTGAGGCAGTTGAGTTATTCGTGATGGTCGTTTTCTGACATTGCAGTTATATGACGAAAATTTGTACGGTATATTTGCAAGCCTACTTTCACGAAATTTAAACCCAGAGAGCGCACACTTGGGTCATAAAGATAATTCTGATGAGTCCAAGGTCAGGTACAGTAATTTCTTCCATCCACACATTTCGCGGAGGGGACCGGAAAAGATAAAAATACAAATTTACATTCATATTAAGAGTTCATATTTAATGCAAAGTAATGAAAAATGCGCTGTGCGATTACGGATTCTTTCCTGCCTTCAAATCAACTTGAATGTACCAGTATTTAACGAGAAAAACAGGGTTTTGATATATTAGTTTCGACGTAGCGGTTTTTGCCGATTCAAAGCAGGACAAACCACTTTAATAAACATTTGATGTGACGCTTTACTAAAGTGTAAAGTGAGTCGGTAAAAATCAGTATTAACACGACATTGCTCATAAAAGGTTGAAAGTTATAGACATGAGCTTTTAAAACCAATAACCATTAACCATTACTAATTTTTCTTCCGCTAGATTCCCTTAGATTTTTTTATAAACAATGAATGTAATGTAGAAAGTAATAATTTGAATACGATATTTCATCGTCATTATCACTATCTATGTGAAGCATATGGAATCCAAAAACTGCCTCCAGGCCAAGCGATCGGCCGCCAGCTCCCGTGCATCCTCCCAAGTCAAGTCCACGTCCCGCAGCTCTGACGCAAACTGCCGACGAATTGTCAACAGTGGACGGCCAGGACGACGAGAGCCTGATGCCTTGTAAAATAGGCAAGCATGGTTAAGGCTCTCGGGAGGCATACGTAGTATATGGCCTAGCCAGCCGAAACGCCTTCGCCGGATGACAGTAGATACCAAGGGTTGCTGTGTCCGTTGCCTCACCTCTGTGTTCCTTACAAAGTCAAACCACCTCACCCGTAATATTCTTCTAAGATACCTTTTCTCAAAACTCAGAAGTCTGCTATTTTGGGCCCTGGTTAGGTGCCATGATTCGCAGCCATAGAGGAAAACAGGTGTGATAGAGGCGTTAAAAAGGCGGAGTACGACATTTTAAACGTAAAGATGCAATAGAAATAAATATTAAACACAATAAATCATTTGTTGAATGCGGAAGTATCAAGTTGAGTTTGTTTCAATGGTTTTAATTATGTGTGAATTAATCAAGCAGATTGAAAAGTGAAATATATACAGTACCAATGATAGACAAAATTACATCGTTAATTTTAAAGATAATATTTTAATTCAGATCTATCAATAAAATACACAAGCCATTAAAAGATAAATTCACTATCATTATTAAAAGTAGACCACTGATGTACATATGTAAATTAACACATTTGTACGTTTTAAGACCGTTTAGCAGCGGAATTTTATTAATAATATAATCAAGTACCCACGCAAATTAGGTCAGATGTCTGGTTGTTTTGTAACATCATCTTAAAATTCTCAGTGCAAAGCTGTTAAATTTTAACTAGGCATAAAATCTGTCCGCACGTATGTCAGTTTAAGCCTTAACAGCCGCGAGCGGTAAGCTTTTTAGGCTTAAACAAGGTATATGAAATAAGCCTATATCTTCTATAAACATTCAATTGTATAGATATTATAAAAAACATCATGGCTAATGGTCTTTGAAGGATCCAATCGATTCGAAAAGTTTTAATCTTATTTTCTAATTCTAAATACTCGTAAACAACTTAAATAATGGCTTAAATTAATTTAAGCATAACGTCAGCAAGACAGTTGTATCGTAAACAAACTCTACAACGATAAAAACAAACAGAAATGTTTGATTTTTGGAATTGCATTATATTGAAGACGATGCAATTATACGGGTTGCCGCTAAAAACACCCTAATTTCACGCTATTTCTAGTGCAGTGAATGTATTTTTAGCGAGCCAAATTGGAAAATTGAAATGAAAGTCTCTGGCGACAATGGTACGCTTAAATTCGCCGGATTTTCCCGAAAACGTAACCGTTCGCTCTGATTGGCGGAGTTCGCACGACATTCGCCATTGTGCCGCCGCGCCGAGTGGCGAATATCGGTCAGGGATTCGCAACACTTCGGGTATACTGGTAATATAATGCAAAGTGGGCACGGGAAGTCTCACGACTCTATGAACTTGACAGTTAAACACCGCCTCCAATCAAATCTAATACACCGGCACAGAGGAAAGCGATTTCAATAAATTATAAATAACTACAAATAAGTACCTAATGTTACTGCACTAAGTGTACTAAAACAGTGCTCAAGAAATAATTTAGTTTAATCGTACAAGATTGATATTTTTAGAAAGCAAAAGTCAGTCACTAATTTTAAAAGCACGTTGAGCTTTGAAATTTAATTATTTAAAAATATAATATGGTTATTGATGGATTCCACTTAAAAATCCGAAATGAAGTATTGGTATAGTTGCTATGGGTATATCTCCAAATTTCTTCCGCTCTCCAAAAAACACAACAGCAATATCGAATAACATAAAAATTAAGTAAATGAGACTATAACGGGGAATCCATTATTCGGAAATTATTATATCTTGAAACACTTAAAATTAAAAGTATGAATCTGTAAAGTACAGCTATGCAATTAATTTGTAAAGCAAGTAAGAGTCGCTTTTCTCCGTTTCAAGTTATATACATAGAAATATGTATTTTGGATATTATGTTAAATGATTAGTAGACGCCGCGACGGCGATTGCTGCGTATGGGCACATATTATTTAATATCCAGGTTCTACATAGGTCAGGTTCTCGGCGTCCTGGTCGTCCACTGTTGAAAATTCGTCGGCAGTTTTGCGTCAGAGCTGCGGGACGTGGACTTGACTTGGGAGGATGCACGGGAGCTGGCGGCCGATCGCTTGACCTGGAGGCAGTTTGTGGATTCCATATGCTCTACATAGGTCCGATTTTCGACACGATATTATGTGAGTATCCTCCTGCATATACACCGTGTAACAAAACTCGACGTACAAGCGGGTAGCCGGTGAATCTACATCGTATTTGGAGTCGATTTTGTGGAATATTTTTTTTTTATTTGACCCATAGTTTTAGAGAAAATTGACTAAGTGGATTTTTTTTTTCAATAAATTTTCAAATATTATTTATTTAGTCAAATTTCTACTATTCATAAAGAAAGCAATAGCAAAAACCGAATTTTCATAAGAATTTGTGCAATTAATATGCACCGTTTTGTGTGGATAAGGTAAAGGAAGGCTTTTATATTTGGTTCGCGCTTTACTCTACTCGTAGGGTACAAGTTCCAAGTTCCGTGGGTACCTAATGGCTAATGGGTGATGGAGACTGGAGACAGTCGGGCGGACGAACTCTCCCATGATATTAACTATAACTAGTGATTAGTTACTGCAGTCTGGTGTCAGTTACTGCACCGTACTGCAGTAGGCTGCAGTAGTCAGACAGTCATTATTATTTACAAAAAGGTTAGTATTAATACACGGAGAGGAGTGGTTAAACCGAGAGAGAAGATAAACACGAATATGAGAAACGCAAAATTGAAAGTTTACCTTTCGCACGACTCTTCTGATCTGACAACCGCAAATTATTACGTCAACGTAAGATAGAGTGGTTTTTCTCTAATTAGGTATTTGTAATTTCTTATTTAATTATTTTTCTATACAAATAAAATGCATTTAATATACTCGTACAACACAGCGTAGGTCCGTAAATTTGCGGTAATTTATAAAAAAACAAGCACGTACATTTTTGCTAAAATTTTATGCGCCATAACGAGGTAAAGTATATCAATACCAAAATGATTTATATTAATTTATAATATTGCTGGATCCGCCACGATGAGAACTCTCTGGTAACTTCGTCCGAACGAGGATCGGAAAATGGAAGAAGGACTTACAGAGCTGGACTCAACAAGGGCAGGAAATGACGATGAAGGACCACCAGTAACGGCGAAGTATCCTGGAATACTCTGGAACACCACGTCGCACTGGCGCGGCGGGACACAAACGAGGGGAAGCAGAACACTTTTACTCACTTTCCGAGGGGGTTTCGGTTGGCGGTTTCTGGGAAGCTTGGAGATGGATGGCGAGTATAACGAGGGGATTTTGGTGGAAAGAACGAAGGAAGATCAGGTATTGGAGTTCACGAGAAGGATGGATGTTGCCGAGACTAAATTTTTGATTTGGGAAAAACCAGGTGAAAAAAAGGGCGGAATGGGGTTTTTTGGGGGGTTTAGGGAAAAAATTTTTGGAAGGAATTCAAACCCCATACCAAATTTTAAAATTTATTTTTTTTGGGGTGGGGGGGGGGGGGGGGGGGGGGGGCCCCCGGGAAAAAGGAAAAAAAAAAAAAAAAAAAAAAAGGGGGGGGAAAAGGGGGGGAAAAAAAAATTGGGGAAAAAAAAAAAAAAAGGGGGGCCCCCCCTTTTTTTTTTTTTTTTTTTGGGGGGGGGGGTTTTTTCCTTTTTTGGGGGAAAAAATTTTTTTTTTTTAAAAAAAAAAATTTTTTTCCCCAAAAAAAGGGAATTTTTTTTTTAAAAAAAATTTGGGGGGGGCCAAAAAAAAAAAAATTTGGGGAAAAAAGGGAAAAATTTAAAAAAAAAAATTTTTAAAAAAAAAACCCCCCCCCCCTTTTTTTTGGTTTTTTTGGGGGGGAACCTTTGGGGGGGGTTTTTAAATTAAAAAGGGGAAAAAATTTTAAAAAAAAAAAAAAAGGGGGGGGAAAAGGGTTTGGAAACCCCCCCCTTTAAAAGGGCCCAAAAAAAAGGGGGGCCCCCCTTTTTTTCAAAGGGGGGGGGTTTTTTTTGGGGGTCCCAAAAAAGGGGAAAAAAAAAAAAAAAAAAAAATTTTAAAGGAAAATTTTTTGGGAAAAAATTTTTTTTTAAAAAAAAATTTTTTTTTTTAAAAAAAAAGGGAAAAATTTTTTTTTTTTTTTAAAAAATTTTAAAAAAAAACAATTTTTTAATTTATTTTTTTTTTTAAATTTAAAAATTTTTTTTAAAAATTTAAAAAATTAAAAAATTCCCAAAATTTTTAAAAAAGGGGAAAAAAATTTTTTTTTTTAAAAAAAAAAAATTTTAAAAAATTTTTTTTTAAAAAAAAAAATTAAAAAAAAGGGGTTTTTTTTAAAAGGGGGTTTTTTAAAAAATTCAAAAAAAAAAAAAATTTTTTAAAAAAAAATTTTAAAAAATTAATTTTAAAAAAAATAAAAAAAAATTTTTAAAAAGGGAAAACCCCAAAAAAAAATTTTTTTTTAAAAAATTTTTTTTAAAAAATTTGGGGAAAAAAAAATTTTCGGGGAAAAAAAAAAAAAAAAAAATTTTTTTAAAATTTTTAAAAAAAAAAAAAAAAAAAAAAGGGAACAAAAATTTCCCCCCAAATTTTTAAAAAAAATTTGGGGGGAAAAAAAGAAAAAAAAGGGGGGAAAAAAAAAACTTTTTAAAAAATTTTTTTTTAAAAAAAAAGGAAAAAAAAAAAAATTTTTTTTGGGAAACCCCAAAAATTTAAAAAAATTTTTTAAAAAAAAAAAAATTAAAAAAAAAACCCAAAAAAAATTTTTTTTAATTTTTTTTTTTAAAAAAAAAAAGGGGCCCCCTTTTAAAATTTTTAGGGAAAAAAGGGAAAAAAAAAAAATTTTTTTTTGGGGGTTTTTTTTTCCCAAATTTTAAAAAAATTTTTTTTTTTAAAACCAAAAAAAAGGGGGTTGAAAAACCCTTTGGGGAAAAAAGGGGGGGGGAAAAAAAAATTTTTTAAAAAATTTTGTTTTTTTGGGGCCCGTTTAAAAAAAAAAACAAAAAATTTTGGTTTTCCCCGGGCCCCCAAAATTTTTGGGGGGCCCCAAAGGAAAAATTTTAAATTTTTCCCCCAAAACCAAAATAAAAAACCCTTTTTAAAAAAAATTAAAAAAAAATTTTTTCCAAAAGGCCAAAAAAAATTTTTAAAAATTCCCCCTTTTTTTTTTCCCCTTTAAAAAAAATTTTTTTTTTTTTTTTTTTTTTTTTCCCCCAAAAAAAAATTTAAAACCCCCTTTTTTTTTTTTTTTAAAAAAAAAAAAAAATTTTTTTTTTTTATTTTTTTTTTTTTTAAAAAAAGGGGGAAAAAAAAAGATTTTTTAATTTAAAAAAAAATAAAAAATTTAAAAATTATTATTAGAAGTTTTGTATTAAAGAAATAAAATTTAAACGGCGTTTAATAAGAATTTGTGCAATTCTACTTTAATCTGTCCATGCTTACGAAAAACTTTTGTGAAAATAAAAAAATTCAAGCTCAGATTAAAAAGTCAAACACCTTAACAAGCAAATATCTTAAGATAGCACAAATAATTAATTTAAAAAAAATCGTTTTTTATAATAACCAGTTACGCACATCTCTACGAAATGTAACCACTCAGCAGACGCAGTGCATCGCATTTAGAGAATATCAAAATATTTTTACAGCTAATCCAGTTTCTGCGATATTTAACTATGTCGTACTGAGCAGCAGACAATAGTCGTGACAAAGTTAGTCGGTTAAAATCGGTTACCGGTTCCGGTTATCGGCAGAAACGGTACTGTTCCGGTATCGGAGACAAAACAGATAGATTATTATTGCGGATTATTGAGAACGGTTATAAGTACTATCGCTGATTGACAAAAAAGACGCTGGGATTTTTCTTATCTCAATGAGCTAAATATTATAGGTTGGTATCTCAAACAATACGGACGTTATTTCATAGTTATAAAACTTGTTTTTATGGAGATAAATAGCAGATAGTTCGGTTACTAGGATTCCGATCCATTCAATGACCCTATTATTTTAAGATACTAAATAAGGAACTGTGACAAGTTATTATAGAAGGTACAGGTAACTTACTACCATCTTACCTTCTGTTGTCGATTTCAAGAGTTGAACAATTTTGTTTTAAAAGAATTTTATCTTGTACTTCATTATTATTATAGATCACTTAGAATATTAGCAATAAGATTAAAATGCATAATAAGTTTTGTACCTGATTAAATTAAATTTAATAAGTTTTTATGCTTGAGAGAATATACTTGAAGACATTGAGAGAAGGGTTAGTGCCGGAAACAGAGTTAATGGTGCCTTGAAATCATCGATAGTGGCAAATAAGAACTTATCGAAAGAAGCAAAATTGGCAGTACACAACGGAGTTCTGGTACCAACCCTTATCTATGGTAGTGAAGCGTGGTTGGAAAAAGAAGGATGAAAGTAGACTGAATGCTGTTGAAATGCGATCTCTCAGGCGAATGTGTGGTAAGACTATGTATGATAGGTGGACAAATGTCGAAATTAGAGCAGAAAGCAAGGCTGAGATTAGCATTATCGACAAAATTAAGAAAGGGCTTTTACGATGGTTTGGTCATGTGGAGCGAATGAGTGATGAAAGAACGGCTAAAAGAAGTTTATATGCAAGTGTGCCTGGATGTAGAAGCCGAGGAAAACCGAGAAAGACATGGCATGACCAAGTACGGCAAGTACTTGAAAGTGGACATGTGAAAAGTCGTAATAATCGGCGTTTGTGCATGAGAAGATGTATAAATGTAGAGGAAGCAAAGGTATTCTGTCAGGACAGAGTGGTATGGCGTTCTATCCTCTCTGCCTACCCCTACGGGAAATGGCGTGATGATTAGTTATTATACTGGATTTCACCAAATAATCAACCGATGCACAGTTTGTTTGTTGTGATTTGTTTTGTTACATACCGTTGTACAGAAATAACTTACCTTTCGTAATTTGCGTTCTGATAAACGTGTATTGCATTGGCGAGCTTACCTGTAAAAAAAAAACAAATAATAGTTAAGAACATTAAATTTTGAATTCCAACAGAAAATAATCTGATTAATAAGAAAAAAAAAAACAATATTTCTTACGTCAAAATACACAACTTTAATAATAATAGTTATCCAGGAAAAAAACAGAGCCAAATAAATTGTAATTTATAAATTTATAATTTGCATCAAATTTATCAAATGATCTCAGTGTCGGTGGCGGTGGTGGGAATTTGTCCCTTAAAAACTTCTCGTCTCTGCTGAGATGTCAAACGTACCTATGTAAGAACGCATCATAAGAGTAAAATCAAGTTTTTATCTACAGGTAAGTATATTTGAACAACCCAAAAAACTTTTATGATAAACTCAAATATTTTTATTTTGTGGCTGCTTTAAAACAGTCAGAAATAACTGTGCAAGAAAGCAGGAAACAAGTTGAGCCAGAGTGGGATTCCTACCTAGAGATTCCAATCCGGAGTCCTCGATTCTACCACTACACCGCAACCCGGATAATTATTACAATTAATTAAATAATTGCGTGTCAGATATCAGAATGCAGTATTTTATCTACTACTACTACTTTCCCTTATCTGCACCCAATGGTGCATAGGGCACTGCATTGGTACACCAAGTGCAGTGTACCTTGATCATTTTATTACATGAAGGTAAGATGATCAGTCTTACGCTTCAGTACCAGCCCAAGGTATCACACATGAAATATTTATATGAAAATCTCCTGTAAATAAATATTTCGTGTTGAGCCCCTTCGGGAATCGAACCCGCGACCTCTTGCACGGTAGCCAAATGCGCTACCACTATGCTACGAGGCGGACAAATATTTGCAGTTATTTGTGATTTGCATAATAATATGCAGTATTTTATCATGAAGTGAAATGTTGCGGGTACAGCGCGGGACAGATTGATGTGGCGCTCTATCCTCTCCGCCTACCCATGGGGCGAGGGTTAGTTAGTTTTGTTATTACTATTGTTGAGCATGGAGATACATGTAGGTAGGTATACGAGTATCTAGGTCAGAAAGCTTAAGCTTTTTAAAAAGCTTCCACTTCCCATGTGAACTATGGTCTATAGCCTATGCTATATAATATATACTGCCTAGTCTTAGAGTATAACTCCGAAGTTCATAGTTCGGGATGCTTGCACTTAGCACGTGGTACCGGGCTGGTGCACATTAAGCAGGTACTGCTAGGTACCTATATTCACCAGTCACCGTAACGGAAACTTATTATTTCACTATCGTGGATGTGTTCAGTTACATTGTTCTAGATCATTATATAATTTTTATAGTTCACTGTGTCAGAAAATTTCATAAACGCAAATACAGAAACATTAACATAAAGACATTTAAAATGGGGTTAATGCGAACATCGGAGTGAAACAACAATGGCATTTCTTTTATTCGATGAGCAGTTTTCATGACATCAACGCGCGGTTAGTACGAAAACCCCGCAATCATAATAATACGTTTACTAACGATACTGTACGGGTACGGGGAACCATACAATCAGACTACTAAACCCACAAATATCGAGGACAAATTACGTTATGCAGAGCGGATTATGAACTAAGCCAGGGGGAATGTATAAAGCTATATTTATTTACGAAAATCAAAATAACAGCTTTGCTCGGTTTAACAAACAAACGGAGAACAAAGAGAATCAATCTCTCTCGCGCTGTCAATCATCGACTGTATGACCCCCTTATCATGGGAACGGCTGAACCTCGACACCCACCCCCGCCCCCCCGCCCGCCCGCCCGCCCGCCCGCCCGCCCGCCGCCCGCCCGCCCGCCCGCCCGCCCGCCCGCCCGCCCGCCGCCCGCCCGCCCGCGCCGGAAAGCCGAGAGATCAATTTACCGAGTATTTTAGTGAATTTTCCGCGATAGGAGAGTAATGGTGGCGGGAGGGGGGAGGGGGGAGGACGGAGAAAGGGGAGGGAGATAGAGACTCCGCCGAGCCGCGGCAAGTCTTCTGCCCTCAGTTAGCTTCGCGCCTAACCGCGAACGGTTGTGCCGCGATACCACACGAACATGGCGTACCTCACTCTAGCTCTCGCGGCGTTGTTCTTCCTGTCCCAGACCGCGGCCCGCGCGGGGCACGGACAGGCGGAGGAGGTGACCCACGGAGCCCGCTCCGATCCTGGTCCCCCGTCAGCCCCCATCCCCCCGCACTACCGGCGAAACTCGAGATCCATGTCGTTCATGGATTATTTCTTCCCTTCGTCGCGGCAAGCGAAAGTGTCGAAAAATTTCAAAACGCAAAAACAATTAACCGAAGCACCGAGCACCGCAAAAACTCAGATCACCGAAAAAGAAGCGGAAACTACTCCTATGACTGTTACGTACAATGACGAAACAACCCTTTCCGGTACCGAGGGGACGTTTTCTGTAACTTCGGACGAAGGCAGAGCGACAGGCTCTACTAAAAAAGGAACAACTAAAAGGAAATCGTCTTCTCGAACGACCACGGCGATTCCGAAAATAAAATCGTCCCAAAAAGTTACGAGTAACCTCAGTACGCAGTCAATTAAATCCACCCAAAGGCAGACGACCGCTAGACCGGTGACGAAACAGGACACGACGTACGCTAGTACAAAGACGACCCACAAACATTACACGATCCACCCGAGCGTCGTGGGGACAAAGGCGAACCCCCAGACCAAGCAGCCCGAGGGGGGCAGCACGGCGGGGCAGGGAGCGGTCACGGCGGGGGAAGCCACCACGGAGGGGAAGATGCGGGAGGGAGGCGATATGGACCTGACGGAGAAACCCCTAAAGGAGGAAGTGCTTCTGGCCGCGGAAACTAAAAATGAGGTAAGTCATTGCGAGATATTTTTACCCCTGGAAGTTTGACCTCCAACAGAAAAAACCTATGTTGTACGTTGAGCCGTAGAAATTCGAAATTTCGCACGTTGATAGTTTTGCGTCGATATGGCGTACTCAAAATAAAAACACTTTTAAATTTAAACAATTTTTGCTAAACGGAAAAATAGCACTTAAAACCGTTTTGAAAAATGATTTGTATTATGTTTATTATCAAGTAAAACAAACTATTGGTAGCTAACTAGAGCGCTTTTTTTAGGCATTGTCACTAATTTTCTAGAATAATATTTTTGTATTTTTAAAATGAGTTGAGATACGATAAATTAACATCCAAAATAAAAATATGGTGGTTATTTTTTAACAAGAAAAAAATCTATTGCATAAAATGTTTCTGATTATTATGGAAAAAGTTAATTAAAAACCGGATCGGTAGCATGTTTGCCTATAGACCCAGTGGTCATGCGTTCGACTCCGGACAGCTATGTTCAGTGGCTTATCGGATATGTATTAGCGCTGAAATGTTCTAACAGTAGGTGGCGTGTGGAGAACTTGCATACTGTTATGCAACTCATTACGAGATGAAGTGCAGCAGATGGCTGCAGAAAATCGCCTGAACTACTGAAAAAAGTTATACACGCGTTCTAACATGAATCCAATCAACACTTTTGATAGCGAAGAAGCGAGATTGAAAATAAAAGCAAAAAAAATGTCGACAGTCTTTTAATAGCGCGATGAGATGCAGTTATAGATAAGATTTATGTTCTATTAGTTTATTATAAATTTAAAAAAAATATTTGTGCATTGTATTTGGTGAACCAATGCAGTGCCCTATGCACCATTGGGTTCGGAAAAGGAAAAAGAGAGGGATATATCTAAAAAGCGCAGTAAAATATAATATCACCAGTAAGCCAAAATACCAGAATGCTAGAAGCTATGTAGAAGTATCAAATTGATCATTATTTGTTACATTAAGGCAAGATGATCAGTCTTAATCTTTAGCACCAGTCCAAGGTATCTCATACGAAACGTTTTTATAATAAATATGAATAATCTCATTGAAATAATTATTGCATATTGATCGAACCAGCAACGCGCTTACCATTGTACGGATAATTATTTATTAACTACTGCTATATCTCAGTTATTACCCATAAAACTCATAATGCATTTCCTCACAAATCTCACTGAAGGTTCTTGGTGACAAATTTTGGTGAAAGATTCAAATCTGGATCATTGCATAAGTTCTAGTTCCATTTCAGCGCTGAGAAGAAATTTACCGTAAAGAGTGAAAAAAGAAGAGAATATAATCGCAGTGACATGATTCTGTTGCTATTCGTGTCGGCACCGAGTTTTGTTTTACAACAGAACAGTTGATGCCGTACGACACAAAATACTTTCCTCGCTAGACGGCCACTCGCTCGGCCGAACCAGCCTATGGAGGTATAGAGCCACTGGAGACCTAATAAAGGCCGCGCTGAGTAGCCAACTTAGGCAAATTATGGTCCATAAAACAACGTAAAGAACTAGACTAAATCGTGTCAGTACCTAAAGGAATGAGGAAATCCACTGCTGCCCGGAATTGAATTTTAAAAATGTTTTCGTGTAGACGCGAATATTTAAAAATTTTGAAGTGGGATGAAATATCCCAAAAACGCACGCAAAAAATAATAAAAAATGTTGAAAATAGCATTCATTTCAAAATCTTAAACAATGACGTCACTCCTTGTATCTAAGTGTAGTGTTTCCGGTTTCCGTTTTTAAAACCCCCGTAGCGCGTTCCATGGCATTTTAATATAGAATACAATCTACATACAAGCTTCTATTGCAAAAAAAGATGGCCGCCATTCAGTCTACCTAGAACAGCTGTTAACAGTATATGACAGTTGAGTCGACGGTATATTTTATCTGTGCTTCCCGCGTCAGTTTGCATAGATTTTTGACAGTTTTGTTACTGGCTGGAGAAATACCATGGCCTTAAACAACCCGTTTTATGACGTCACTCCTGCAAAAATGACGCAGTTAGTACATAGTTGGTATTTAGCGCGGGTATTTGAAATGTGCAACTTTAAAAAATCGTATCTTCATCAATAACTTATAAAAAAATATTAAATATTTTTTTTTTGTTTAGTTAAATAGTAAGTTTATAGAAAAAAATTACTTTAGAAAACAGTGGATTCCCTCATTGGGACAGCCCAAGCAATGTCACGAAAATTATATCAATTTTAAGGGGAATTGTGCATCATTAACAAATCTTATGATATTTGCACATATTTAACTTTGAATTGGTGATTGGGTATGGTAACAATAATCACTATTGTATTAATATATTATCATAGCAATCCTTTAACTGTAAACTGACCTATATGATGACAATACAGGCATGTGTAGTCACTCGACATCAGGTGCTTTGCCATTTATAAAATTAGGAATATTATAATAGAATTGGTTCGTTATGTTAAATCAAAAAACGTGTTTTTTGGTTCTACGTGATTTTATTATCAAGTTAGTGACAATTGGTTTTCGCCTTGTAAGGGCATTATCAAATGCCCTTACAAGGCGAAACAATTGTCACTAACTGATAATAAAATTCACGTAGAACCAAAAAAATCGTTTTTTGATTTTAACATAAGATATCATGGAGTTCTAACAAAATAAATTTGCCATATTCATGAATAAATAGAATTGGTGATTGAATTTACTCGCTTACCGAAAATATTTCTTTCCGTATTATGTCAAAAAGCATGCTTACATAGGAAAATTCATAAGTTTAATCCCCTATTTTAAAATTTTTGTAAACTGTATAAGTAATAAGTTTTCTCGAGTTGGTCTGATAACATTATAATAACATACATATATTATGTACGATAGAGAAGAAAGGCTGTTTTCCTATACTTTAATATAATATATTATAACATCCTGCATAAAGACATTTCGTACTTTAATACGTTCACGTAATATCGTGATGCTGAGTTAAATATGCACAAAAAGTTGTACAGGATGTTTCAGAAAATGAAAAGTTATCCGCAGATGCTGTAGTACTTTTTTTTTTAGGATTGTGTATGTTGAAAAAATAAAGTATTTTTATGTTAATGAAAGAATTAATGCACAAGATGGTTAACTACATTAAAAATGAGTCCTTAAAATGCAATGGTTCGGACGGAAAAGAAATGATTGGAAAAAAATGCAAAAAATAATTCTGACGAGAATTTTTCTGGACATGGAAGCCAAGAGAGTGCACGATGGACGTTAGCATTTAATTCTACCCTACATCGCGAAATATAAAAGTCGGAATATTTGTATTAATATATACGGTGGTAAATATGTAAGTTAATGGCACTTTCTCCTATGGGGGAAATTTTATCTCTCCTATCTCTTCAAGACTTAAAATAATCACATATATTTATTTATATCACTCGTAGATATGTAGTTTACAATATTTCTTATCAAAACAGTTTTTTGAATATATAATAAATTGTTTTCATTTTTTGTTAAGATAATATCAATGTTTTTATATTGCTAAACATTTGTCCGCCCCGTAGCATAATGGTAGCGCTTCTGGCTACCGTGCATGAAGTCACGGGTTCGATTCCCGTAGGGGGTCAACAAGCAATATTTAATACCTTGGGCTGGTACTGAAGCGTATGACTTATCATCCTACCTTCATGTAATAAAATGATCAGGATACACTGCACTTGGTGTACCGATGCAGTGCCCTATGCACCCATTGAGTGCGGACAAGGGAAATAATTAGTAGTAAACATTTATGTCTGTTAGATATGAAGAAAATTGATAGTACGATAAGGACGAACGCCATACTGAAGTAGGTGTTAGTAAAAAAAATAATAAATTATAAATAAATATGTGTGAATGATGAAACAGCTGTTATGTTACAATGTGATGCATGCACGAGTAGATAGCAAAACTTGTTGTACAACCCGAAAACTGGTGAATCTACATCATATTTGGAGTCGAATATGTAATAATATGACTTTTGAATTCAGGTTTAAAAGAAAAGAAATTGAACTTTTCTTTCAAACTACTTTAGTTATAACTATGGAAAACTACAAAGTGAGTGCTACAAACATTGAGTTAATAAAATAAAGTTTTTTGTTCTCATAAAGCTTTTATTGGTACCTACCGCAGGTTAAGTAAAATTGCATGAATTCTTATTAAAATACGGGGTTTTATTTTGTTTTCTTTATGAATATTATTAATTTGACAAAATTTTTGAAATTCGATAAAAATTATCAAAAATTTACAAAACAAAAAAAAACTACTTCTTAATCAATTTTTTCGAAAACTATGAATCAAATTTTAAAAAAATTCTACAATTAAATTTGGCAAATATTGATAACATGGTTAGTATATTTTAGTATTGCACAAAGCAATATTTTTTATCGAGTAATGTCGAAAATAGTCTATTTTCTAAAATGAAGTAAAAATTAATGGTAAATATTTTAAATAATATATTATATTTATATAAAAATACTATCGGCATTCAAGGCTTAAAAATGATAACCGAAAATATAATTTAAATCCATGCCTTATTCCATGCCAACTTACTTACTAACCATCACGCCCTTTCTCCGAAGGGGTAGGCAGATATGATAGAACGCCTCATCTGACTTTGCACACTTCTTCACTTCCTCCCCATTTATTCATCTTATCATGCACGCACGCCGATTATTCCGACTTTTCACGTGACCACTTTCAAGTATTTGTTGTACTCTATCATGCCGGGTCTTTCTCGGCGATCCTCTACTTCTATGTTCAAGCACACTAGCATTATGAATTATTTTGGCGGTTCTATCATTATCAATTCGCTCTACATGACCGAACCAACATTATATTTATTATATATATAAAAAACGTATTCTTATCTGTTTCATAATAAATATGTCGAATATTTTTTTTTTTTCAAATCCAGCTTTAATGAATGAACACCAAAATCATATCACATTTTTGCGTTTCCCTAAAAGTTAATTTTTTTGAGTCAGCACAGTTTAGTATTCACGGTACCACATAATATCATGTATCGTATGTAAGGCTGAGATAAGCACTATCGACAAAATTAAGAAAGAGCTTTTACGATGGTTTGGTCATGTGGAGCGAATGAGTGATGAAAGAACGGCTAAAAAAGTTTAAATGGAAGTGTGCCTGGACGTAGAAGCCGAGGAAGGCCGAGAAAGACATGGCATGACCAAGTACTTGAAAGTGGACATGTGAAAAGTCGGAATAGTCGGCGTATGCGCACGAGAAGATGTATGAATGTAGAGGAAGCAAAGGAAGTATGTCAGGACAGAGTGGTATGGCGTTCTATCCTCTCTGCCTACCCCCACGGGGAAATGGCGTGATGGTTTGTTAGTTAGTTAGTTAGTATCTACCAGTTTTGCATAAGATAATGTGACTAGCTTGATTGCTTTGTGTACAGATCCCGCTCTAACGACAGTTACAGTTGTTAATATGCACAATCTTCGTGTAAAATGTGTACTTAATGAGTATTGATCCCGTGGGATTATTGCATATAATGCTTGGATCACCAATAACAGCTATTACGTTACGTTTCTGGTAGTCAGATTGGATCTCACTCGTGAATGAACTTTAGCTGTGCGCCAGTCCATGAGAAAGTCGGAGCCACACAATTAAGGAACGGGCGAAATGCGAAATTGCTCCCGCGGACCTAAAAGGTTGGATTAGGGTAACACGGGGCATCTTTAGCCACTTAACTCTTACTGTTATGTGTCCTAGAATTCATATATACGTTCATGTGAATGTAGATTTTTAAAATTGTAACCACGTACTTATTCTTGCTAGCATTTTAGATAGTTTTGATACCATATCTGAAATGTTCTCACAAGTTTAAAAAGGGAACATATTTTTAGAAAAGAGTAACTAACTAACTAACTAACTAACCATCGCGCCATTTCCCCGAAGGGGTAGACAGAGAGGATAGAACGCCACACCACTCTGCTTGGCATACTTCTCTTGCTTCCTCCACATTCATACATCTTCTCATGCACGCACGTCGATTATTCCGACTTCTTACATGCCCACTTTCAAGCACTTGTAAAAAGAAAAAAAAAAGAGTAACCTTATTCTAATCCATGTGGCTCACATCGCATGTTGATTTTAACTGTTTTTTCATAAAAATGTCAGTCACCAGCGTCGTTTAAAGGGTCCAGAAAAAAAGCGGAGAGGTAAGGGCTTAGAACAGGATATCCTTGAAAAAAAAACAACGAAAATAGATAACACTTGGTACTACATACCATTCGCACTCACTCGTGCGAAAAAAAATTAAGTAAAAACTTGATCATTTATGAAAAACCAGGGAATTGAAAAAGGTGTTTAAATTTACGGACCAATGTTATAATATTTATTTTAACGATTTTTTCCTACTATAGTTTCGGAAAAGGGTTTCATTGCCACTGGCGCGAAAGACCCTCGACTCCCCTACTTCGTGGACAAAGTAGACTGAAATACTAGGCATTTCCTGGCCAGAGTGAAGCCACCACGGCTGCCTAGCAGTAGGGGGAATTACGATAATTGGCCACGGAAGCACAACGAATGGACACGTTCTGTACCAAAACATACTTTTGCTGAGCTACAGATGAATATCGGACGTGCAGCGTTACATGAGCGGGGGATACTTACGTCTTACAATATGCATTTTGTATTAATGCATTTGATATTGAAAATGGTTACAAGTCCCTAGGTAAAAGATATAGTCCAACACGTGGCGTTATGGCTACCATGGATGAGGTCGCGGGTTCGATTTCCGTAGGGGGTTATCATGAATTATTTATATTATATAAATAAAACACTTTGATTTTTGTCCACTGAGTTTATATATTTTTTAACACGACATGTTTCGGACACGCAGTACTTAGACCATCGGAATTTAAACATTAGGCTAAAAGAACACCGCCGAGCCTTAACTTCAAATACCTTCTCAGAGTTCGCCAACCATATCATGGAAACGAATCATTCTTTTCACTCTGATAATCTCAAATTTTTACATTCAAATATTAATAAAGGAAAAAAATGAACAATTTAGAGAACATCGAAATTTAAAAAAACTTAAATTCAAATAATATCCTAATAAATAACATAACCTTTCAAAATACATCACCACTACTTAGTTTATTCCCACTTGCTAGACCCCCTAAAGCCCCCCATACCACCCCTTCCACACTTAGCTCCACCGCCACCCCTGTCAGTACCTAAACTTCTCATTGTATATTTATCTAAAGTTTTTTGAAAATACACCTGTAGATGGACAGTACTGCGTGTCCAAAACATGTCGTGTTAAAAAAATTATAAGTAAAATACAGTGGACAAAAATCAAAGTGTTTTTTTTTTTATATAATTTAATATGTTATTCCACAATGTTAGCCGATTCAATAAATATATACGTGGTTTACATATTAACATTTCATGTGTGATTGCTTGGATTGGCACTGAAGCATGAGACTGATCATCTTACCTTTATGTAGATAGTAAAATTATCACGATACATTGCGCTTAGTGTTCCAATGCAGTGCAATATGCACTTAGGTACGGATAGTTAAAAGTAGGTAAATAGACATTACAATATTATCATGAAATCATCAATTAAATTGCACAGCAGTAATTCTGTAGGAGCTGATTCGCTTTTCGTAAGGTAGTCAATCCTTCTTAAAGATTACCTTTATCTACGCATGTGAATAAAATCTTAGCACTAAACTTGGGAGAGAAAAAAATACGATCCCTGTTTTTTGCTGGTAATGACATAACTAGCGAAAAACAGGTAGGTACATTGTACAAAAGGCCGAACTATAGTATGGAATAATATAACAGAAAATACAGATTTGAGGAAAACCAATTTAGATTTTACCGGAATTGAACAAGAAACGTCTGCAGAACAAGAAACAGTATCAACACTTACTACGACATAACGTATCATCAAACTACATAAGGCGTAAATACCATAATTAAATAAAATTAAATACTACGACTGTAATAATATATATGATAATTTACAATAAATAATAAATTGAAGTCTCACGTAGTTAATTATACTACGTTGATTGCAAGATTAAACACCATAAAACTTCCCAGAGACTTTCATGACACGCAATTTTATGACAAAAGCATGTTTATCAATATTGAGACTCTTAAAATTTAATGGTGTTGCATTATGGGTGGTTTCTCTGGGAAGAGTTTATAGCCACATTGGTCTAAAGTTTATGTGTGATATCCCCACATCTTACACTAGAATGCAGTACACTAGTTATGTGCAATTAATGTACGAGTAGTTATAAATTTAGGTTGTAACTAGAAATAAATTACCGCATTAATTATCTGGTCAGAATATTTGCTGAGAATAAAATAAGATGGCAGGAATTTGGGGCTTTTACAAAACAAATGTAAGTATCAGTACCAAAGCGACGCATGTACAATGTACATACATAATTTAACATAATAATACAGGCATACATAATATGATTTTAAGATAAAGCAAAAGAAAAACAATAAAATAAAATTATAATAATAACTAAAATAAAAGATATTATTGATATCTCAACAGAGACAGAGAAGCTCTGGAAACGAATGTGGGTTATCAATAATATCTGATATCAGCCCAGCATGGGTATAATCCAGTAATTTGTCTACAAGTATTGTATTTCATTCAAAATGTTGTACTAAAATAAAATTAAAAAAAAACTATGGACAGTCAATCGAACAGGGATCACTTTTTCGGTGATACACAGTAATGTCGTTAATATTGTTTGTTATCTTATGTATTTATTTAAGGAAATATTTTGTAAGGTTATGTTTAATCTGCATTTCATTGGTGTGAAAGATATCGATGGTATCACCTAGTTTGTTGCCAATAATTGCTAGCCTATTTCTTAAACTATGGTAATGCATGTTAGTATGGGTTTTTTCTTTTTGGAACAAAGCATTATACCTAGTAGCTCTCTGTGGAACTCGAAAATTTATCAATTCAATTAAATCAACACAGTCAAAAAAAGATATAACAATTTTGTAGAGCAACATAAAATCAAATATGTCTCTTCGGTCACACAGCGATGGAACTCTTAAGCTATCTTTATATGGCGCAGTTTACTACACAGTTTTCTGTGCAGTCTGAAAACGGTCCCGTATAAAAAAAAACTGCATGAAAAACTGTGTGCTAGTGTCAGATTTAAGCTGACACGACAGTCAATGTTTTTTTATGTAAACGTTTAAGTAGACATTGGTTTATTGTTTAAATACGTAAAAAAACAATAACATATTTACATTATTAGCTAAATATACAATTTCCTGAGAGCAAACATACGATAATAACATACAATCGCGTTTCAAAAATACACATATTTAGCGTGTCTTTTGACAGAAGTTTGACAGACTGCACAGTTTTCTGAACAAGAAACTGTGTAGTTTTCTGAACAAGAAACTGTCTCATATAAAGTGGGCTTTAGTACAGTCTGCAGTGCACTGTAATCAACATTATCACTAGACAAATTCAGTTTGTAGTTAATATGCCTTAAGAACTTTCTCTGTATTGATTCTAAGGATTTGATATGAACTGCATAATGCGGTGGATACGAGTTTCCAACTGTCCATACAAGTGTATAGGTATCTTATAGCAAACAAATAAATTTAGTGGGTAGTGGACGATCGTCAGGGCCCGTCCAGCAGCCTATGAAACAGCCCCCTCCCCCGCCTTCAGTGCCAGTGTGCGCCGCGTGGGTGTTCCGCCACTAACTAGGCCTTTACGGTATCGTGTGAAGTGATTGCATATAAATAGGCATCGGAAACTGAGTCGATGCAGGGAAACAGTTACTCCAAACTACTTGTCGATAATCATACCCTATGGGAATTATGTGGCGACCGAATAACACACTGCACTATTAATGCAACATGGCGCCGACAAAAATGTAACGCGATCGCAATTTTCAAATTTAAAAGAGTTAAATTAGCTAGACCCTAGATTAAAAAAAATATTATAATTGCGTGAACATTTACTATCGCATTTAAGACTTTTATGTGATATAAGAACTTATTTTAGACGCGTTTCTACAAAATGCAATAAAGTTCGTTAACTATGAACTTCGTGAATCCTTTGTAAAATTAAAAGATGCAATCAGAGTTGTGCAGATGGAGTCAAAAATAATTTCGAGCTTCAAGGAAGTATTAAGTTTTATCAAAGAATTTTGCGTTCGATTGTTCGTTTTCAAAGTTGGATTTGATGTCGGAGTTGGAGGTTTATAACTAACCATCACGCCATTTCCCGTAGGGGTAGGCAGACAGGATAGAACGCCATACCACTCTGTCCTGACAGACTTTCTTTGCTTTCCTCTACATTCATACATCTTCTCATGCACATACGCCGGAGGTTACATAAAAGTCGGAGGTTTATTTACTACCAAAATAAAATTGAAGTGTAGGCATACATTTCCTAGTGGATACTTTTTTTAAAAATTTAGTTTAGTTGAACTATCTACGGTAATTATGAAACGCAAGACAATTATTTCAATGATTTTCAATTAAATCTCGTTAGTCAAAATAACGACGATTGGCAAGTCTTACGATGGGCGTAAAATATATGATAAGTATTTTAATATATTACAATTATATTATAAATATAACTAATAAATAAGTAACAAAAATATTTAGTGATGCAGCATAAAGTATTTGTTGATAACATCGTTACGAATTAGAATTTGTTTGGAGCAAGAACTAAATTGAAGGCAAAGAATGATCCAATTAAGACACGAAAACGCGAAAAATTCTCATCTCTGCTTTCCCACAAAGTAACAGGAATTATTTATTTAACACAAAAATAACAATATGCAAACGTGACACGAACAATTATAGACACCAGTTGTAACGGTAGAGAAAAAAGAAGACTAAAAGGCATTTTAGAAGTAAATCCACGGGAAAATCTAAATATTTGATTTGATGTTCCAGCAATCTAAACGGTTAATTATAAGAAGCACGACTATTTATTTGAATTGTAAGCATTCAATTAAGCACTTACTTATCTCATAGCAATAAGGCACAGGAATTATGTGTCAATTTAGAAATATGTTTAATAAAGAAGAATCATTCAGAGAAAAATTGCAGTTAATACGTGTTGGTGAAGTTAAAATATAAAATATAATTAAATGATTAAAATGTTAATGACAACATTTTGAACGAATACAAGTACTTGTAGACAAATTACTGGATTATAACCATGCTGATATCAGATATTATTGACATTATTACTGACATTATTGACAGATATTACTGATATCAGCCCAGCATGGGTATAATACAGTAATTTGTCTACAAGTATTTGTATTCGTTCAAAATGTTGTTAAAAATATTTACTGGTAAAAAATAAAAAAGCAAATAAAAATTGGAGAGACATCTTCAGGCGTCTTCTAGTAAGTAATCAAGTTCGGATGAACCTTACCTACACCAATAAAGTTAGATTGCCAAAAAATGCTTATCTATCTTCTCAACAGATGTCACTATAGGGAAAAAATATTACAAATCTGTCGAAAACACTCGATTCTTCTGTACAAACTCAACATATATATACAAGTTTCAAAAATTGGTCATACAAGGTTGTCAGATGATGGGCGGAATGGGGAATGTTGTAATACATCAAGTGGCCACTTAACCCAGCCAATGACAGGTCACAAGCCCTGTAAACGCCTAGATAACCCACATTCGTTTCCAGAGTTTCTCTGTCTCTGTTGAGATATCAATAAAAATGTTAATGATTTATTTCTAAAGTCTGCATAAAATGGATAATAATTTTAACTAACAAGACTCAAAAACCGATAAAATTTAACAAGTCATCCAAACGCATAAACCTTGTTAGTTGAAATAAGTTTGGAGTGGAGTGTCAAGAGGTCAGCGAATTAAACACATTACCGTGTATTTACTGTACATTAAAAGTTAGTAATTATGAGATGGAGTGGGTGTATTATGCTGTTCTTTGGATCTCGATGGACTAATGGACACTTTAACAACTTGTTATGGGGATAAACACCATAAGACTTGCCAAGATGACGGCTTTATTTACCCTTGAAGCCTCGTTACAGATTACGGGAGTTAAATTGTTTGGTTAATAAGAGTTTTCTTAACAGACGCTTCAAGTTGTTAACGGTTTTCTAAGTGTTGTAAAAATAATTAAAGCTGC